>JAJOOO010017195.1:0-26104 GCA_029582685.1 Solanum piurae | reverse complement strand
GGTAAATGGGTTATGTATGTTTATGAGGTATTGTGAAGCATATGAATTTGTATCATTGGTTGTGACTTGTAAGGTGCCTATTATGTTGATGTTCATGAGATTTTATCAAAATGGCATGAAAGCATAACTTCCAAACAAATGTCCTTTTTAGCATGCTTTGCATATCCTCATACGTTGTACGTGTGTTGTACTAACCCCTTTCTTCTATTTTACTACAAGTGTAGGTTGTGGTAACTAGGAGGGGATTGTGCTTTGGAGTTTCTTGGATTGCTTCACTCTTCCAAGTCTTGGGTATGTCCTCAAGATTTGAGGACTAAGTTTAGAAGTTTCTTAGTCATTGTAATAGACACTTAAGTTTCATTTCATTTGTAAAGGGCCGTGTCCCTTAGTACATTTTAACTTCTTGTCTAAGATTGGCTAAAGAGACTTAGTAGTTCCGCTTGCGTATTGATATTTTCAAATGTTGATGACTATTGAAGTCTTATGGTGTTAATAAATAAAAGTTTTAAATTCTTAGTAATTTTTATGATCTATGCGATGAATGAATGCTAAGGCTTGTATAAGACCTCTTAGAGGTCGAATACGCATGTAACGGCTAGGGGTGCTCTCGGGTCGTTACAATATGGGTTATGCATGGGTTCATGGGGAATCGTAATAAAAAATATGGAATTATCTCAATTCATGCATAATAGTTCATAAACCAATCAAATAAATCAACATTAAAAGGAACCCATGATATAGAAGACAACCCTAACTTCAATTGGGGATTTCTAGCTTCAAAATTGAGAAATTTAGGAAATATATGGAGGAAAGGGATCCATAGATGAAGACTATCATACCTTGATGCCAAAAGCTTGAAATCAATGGGGGATTCGGAGACTTGATCTTGAAACTCTAGATTTCTTCTTCAAACTTTTAGAAAGAGTAATATTTGGGGAGGATGGACTTGTTCTTCTTTTGGGAAATTGAAAGAATGAATTGAATTGGGTGATTTTGGGGTTAAATAAAGAGGAAAAGTCCTAAAAGCCCCTGACTTAAAAAATGACGGACCACCTTCATGACTTGTCTAAGGCACCACAGGCCGTTATGGTCGTCGTGGTCCTTGACCAGTGGCTAAGGAAAGAAGCCCCCTTCTGAATGGCATTGGACGAAACCTTGCACGGACCGTCAACCTCACCATAGGCTATCTAGGCGCTCGTGGGAGGGACACTTCCTGGGAAAGTCTCTGGGCACTAACCACAATCCTCTAACAGATCGTTGTTCCCTTTACAGCCCACATGGGGCTCCATGTAGGATTCCATGGTCTAGTTTTGGCTTGTAAGTTTCCCACTTAACTCCCTTTCTATACTTTCTCGAATCCGAGGTGTTACAAAATGTAATGACTCTAAATCATTCTTCAAATTTTCCCAAATCCCTGCAAGTTCTTTCCCAAAATTTCTCTCTCTAAAGCTTGATGAAGAAATCTAGGGTTTCAAGATCAAGTCTCCAAATTCACCATTTATTGTGGTCTTTTGACACCAAGGTATGATAGTATTAACCTATAGAGTCCATTCCTCCAAAGGGTTCCTAAATTTCCCAATTTTACAATTTAGAATCTCTGATTTAAGTTAGGGTTTAATTCAATCTCATAGGTTCTTTTGAATCATGATCCAATTGATTGTTTTATATCTTTTTCTACATTAATTGAGATAATTACATGTTTTAAGTTAAATTCAGTTGAACCCATGCAAGATCCATGATATTTCAATTTTGATCATATGATAAAGCTTATGATTTAAGAAAGATGTCTTTACCTATATGGTGTTTAGGTTGATGTATTCACGACTATAAAAGTTTGCAATATATATTTAAGCAAAAAGATCTAAATCATCAACAAAAGAGGTGGCCTTAGTTACTAAAGGATTATGACATGAGTGTCTTCTATCATGTCGACAAAGCGAATGTGGTAGAGGATGCTCTTAGTCAGTTATCAATGGGTTGTGTTGCTCGTATTAAGGATACTAAAAAAGAGTTGGTTTGCGATCTTCATAGACTGGCCCGATTGGGTGTTCGGTTGGTTGATTCCACTAAGGGCAGCGTTATGGTCCATAATTGTTCAGAATTGTCTTTTCTGTCAGATGTGAAAGCCAAGCAAGGTCTTGATCTGAATTTGGTTGAATTGAAGGAAGAGGTACTTAAGAAGTTTGTTGGGACTCTCTCCCAAGTGGGATATGGTGCGCTTTGATAT
Source organism: Solanum piurae (assembly GCA_029582685.1). Lineage (NCBI taxonomy): Eukaryota > Viridiplantae > Streptophyta > Magnoliopsida > Solanales > Solanaceae > Solanum > Solanum piurae. The sequence goes on along the minus strand of JAJOOO010017195.1, from coordinate 23,877 downwards.
CAAGATATTTTATGTGTTCCCAATGTAGATTACTTGATAGAGAAAATCTTAACAGAAGTTCATAGTTGTCAATATTCCATTCACCCGGCACCAAGATGTACCGTGACTTGCGGGAAGTCTATTGGTGGAATTAGATGAAGAAGGATATTGCAGACATTGTGGCTAAATGTCCTAATTGTCAACAAGTGAAAGTTGAACATCAAAAGTCAGGAGGTTTATCCCAAGATATGATCAGTCCTACCTGAAAGTGGGAAGATTTGAATATGGACTTTATTGTTGGGTTACCCCGCACTCGGTGACAACATGAATCGATTTGGGTTATTGTGGATCATATGACAAAATTGGCTCATTTCATTCCTATTAAGGTTTATTATTCGGTGGATTTTTATGCTAAGTTGTATTTGAGAGAAATGGTTAGGTTGGATGGAGAACCCTTATCTATTATCTCCGATCGTGGTACCTAATTTACATTTTGGTTTTGGAAATGTCACGACCCGAGTCTAGACCCTAGATGCGACACGGCGTACTCGACCCCGAAGAGGTCTTATACAAGCCTCATAGCTCATTCATTGCATAGGTAATAGAAATAGTACGGAATTTAAAACTTTTTATTTAAAACCATACATTCTAACATTCAAAAACATTTAAACGCAAACGGAAGTCTATATCTCACATGACCATCTTAGACACAATCTTGAACAAAAATAGGGACACGACCCTTTATAACTGAAAAGACTAGAATTATACAATACATGAAAAAGGAAAGAAACTTCAAAAAGACTCTTGTCCTCAATCTATGAGGACTTACCACTTTAGCCTTGGAGGAAATCTCAATCCAAGCACTTCAATCTAGCTAGAAGTAATCACTTGCTGGAACCTACACTTGTAGTAAAAACATGGAAGAATGGGTTAACACACAAAAATGTACTAAGTATGATGACCATGCAAAAACATTCTTTAAAAGATACATTTTGGTTGGAAACCATGTATTATGCCACTTTTTAGAAATATCATGAACAATAGCATAAGAGACATCAAATACAAGTATAATCATCATACAAGTCATAACATCACATTTGAACAATATCAACATGTAAGCCATTACCTTCACCTTAGACCTTCACCTCAAGTAACTCTCATGCTATACCTTGTGCAATGTATGGATATCGTCCCGTACCACCATCCACACTAAGGCACCACATTAAGGTCACCAAAAGTGAACTTACCATTCCTTCCTTTTCACCTTTGCACAATATCCACACATAAGAGACATAACATTTCATAAGACATGACAAGGGAAAATAATTCATAATATAACCCAAGTATAGCATGCATCATCACATTAAGCATTAAGAGTCAACATTCTTCAATAACATCATTTAGAGGACTTTCATTCATTAGTCATTCAGACTTAGAGAACTCACCATAGCCCTCTTGAAGCCTACTCGTGCCATGTATGGATATCAACCCATACTACTACCAACACTTCATTGAACTTCTCAAAAAACTATATTTCACATCTCATATGATGGAAATAGGCATTAACCGACATAAACCATGAGAGCTAAATCATGGAATCTGATTGGGAGAGTTTCCATTGGGAGAGTTCATTGAAACCCTTGCTTAACACTGGGAGAGTTTCCATCTTACCATATTCACTCGGTGCTTAGCCTCCATTCCCATAAAGTATTTCATTTCTTTAACATTATTACACATGATATGGTGCCTATGGCCTACCGACCCAAGGTACATTGATTTACACATGAAAAGGTACCATAAGTCTACCGATTCAAGGTACATAATAGGATAACTCATTGAATCATCTTGAAAGGGTGCCTCAAGCCTACTGATTCATCATGAAAGGGTGCCTTAGGCCTACTGATTCAAGGTTCATCATTTCACACAAGAAAGGGCCACCAACATTAGGTCTACCAATTCAAGGTTTATCATCACATTAGTTTCTAGACTCATTATGAAGGGCCACCAAAATTAGGTCTATCGGTTCATTTCTTAGCCTAGAATACTTCATTAATCATTTATGAAAGGGCTACCTACGTTAGGTCTACCAATTCATATTCAGCATGTCAATTCACATTCACTATACAAGAGAGGGTGCCTAAGCCTACCAACTCAAGATTCAACATTCAAGGTCACATTCATCAACACAAGAAAAAGATGCCTTAAGCCTACCAATTCAAGATACAACAATACATAGGAGAACCCTTCATACTTCATCAGCAACATTCATAAGTGCATAATTGAGAATAGCCTTTCAATAACATCACAATTACATTCTAATCATGATCATCACATTATCATTGAATTCATATGCATATCCTTCAATTGGTAATCATATATAGATCCTTCGTATATATAGATACAAGGAAGATATTCATCAATTCAATACCACCAAATACATAGCAAATAAACACCTCCACCTTTCAAGTGGATCAACGTCTAATTCACAATTCTAATTCAACAATTAATTGATCATAACTGGAATTTCAAGGGTCATACTTCCAAATCACCAACAAACCAATAATTTACTACAATTAGGTAATGGGTAATGATATACTTTAATAATCCAAATAAATTCAACCATATTCAATTCATATATATTCATCATCAACAAACCCACTTTATAAAGGCACAATTTAGGAATTGAGAGAAAACCATGGGTTCATAGAGTATTTTAATCATAAATCATCAATTAAACACTAATACAATCATAATATTACATTAATAACCATTTGAAATCGTTTGAGGAAAGAATCCATGAGATTTAGTAAAACCCTTGATTTTTCATGAACTTGAAAACTTTGAAAACTTCTTTGAAATTGACTCTAGGGTGAAAGCTAACCCTAGATGAAGGATAACCATACCTTAATAGATGAATTCCACAAAAATACAGTCAATTAGCCTTCCTCTTCAAGCCGTAAGTCCTCTTCTTCTCTTGGTCTTCAATGGAGTTCCAAAGAGAATATATTTGGAGAGGGAGGGGTTGTGATTTGGGGAATTTGAATAATGAAATCTAAAAAAAGGGTTGTAATGTTTTAATACTTTTAAAATATCTTAATAGACTTAAAATAACCGTCCATACACTTAAAAAAATTAATAAACAATTTACCAAAAGACCCTAGGTTGGCCGAGCCAAAACCAGAAAAACTGGCAGTGACTCACAACCTAGACCTACAGACAATGAGTCCACTAACGGACCGTGTTGTTGGTCCGTGGTCTGGGGATGTAGCTTGGTTCATGGTCCCTTGACCTACAGAGGCCATCCATGGTGCGTGGATGGACCTACTGGTCGTTGAACCCCATCCATAGGTCACCCTAAATTTCCAACTTTTGGTGATCTTGGGGTCTTGGAGGTTAGGCTTTAGGGTCCTCCTCAAGGACCCTTAGGGTGGTCCTTGGGGAATCGTACCTTGATGTTTAACCCCTAAACTCCTCAACCATAGCTCGAAACAACATTAAACCACTTCAAGCCTCACACCAAACTTAAAGACACACTAGTTAGGCTCTAGTTTCACTTATTCATTTTACGGGTCGTTATAGGAAATCTTTCCAAAAAGGTCACGGTACTCATGTTAATCTTAGTACGACATTTCATTTGCAAATCAATGGGTAAGTAGAGCGTACTATCCAAACTTTGAAAGATATGTTGAAAGATTATGTGATTGACTTTAAGGGTAATTGGGATGATCATTTGCCTTTGATTGAGTTCACTTACAGTAATAAGTATTATTCTACATTGTCAAGGCTCTATTTGAGGCTCTTGATGGTGGGAGGTATAGATCTCCTATTGGTTGGTTAGAATTTGGTGAAGTTTCTTTGATAGGTCCCAAGTTGGTACATGAGGCTATGGACAAAGTTTGGCTTATTAGAGAAAGGTTGAAAAAAGGTCAAAGTTGACAAAAGTCCTATTCCCATGTTAGAAGGAGAGACCTTGATTTTGATGTTCATGATTGGTTTTACTTGAAAATTTCACCCATGAAGGGTGTGATGAGGTTTCGGAATAAAAAATGGAAGCTTAGTCCCTTCCATGTGGGCCCATATCCTATTTTGAAACATTTTGGAAAGGTTTCTTATGAACTTGAGTTGCCTAATGATTTGGCATCGGTAAATGCAGTTTTACATGTTTCCTTGTTTAGAAATGTGTTGGAGATCCGACATCCATTTTCCCTTGGAAGGTTTGGGAGCTTAGGAGAATATTTCTTATGAATAAGTTCTGATTGAGATTTTGTACTAGCAAGTTCAGAAGTTAAGAAATAAGAATATTGCTTACGTGAAAGTTCTTTGGAGGCTGATGCCGATATGAAGTCCCATTACCCTCATCTCTTTCCTTTCAACCCCACTCTAGCTTGAGGTATTTAGTTCCACATGGTCCATCCTTATGTATTACTCATTCTCATAATTCCTTATGCATGCATGCTCTTGAAAACTAGATTTTTGAGAAAATGAGTTAACTTGATTGATTTTTCCATGTTTATGTGCATTTGAGTATAAGTTGCATATAAACCTTATGAAATGATGTTTTGAATATGTTTTAGCTTATAGTCAATTTTTCCTCCTCAGATGTGTGCATTTATGTGATTGCATTCATGTTTCGCTGTTAGATATTTTTCCTACTCTACTTCTGATGTCTTGAGTTCCATTCGAGGATCAATGTTCCCAAGGGGAAGATATTGTAATACCATAGATTTGGAAGAGAATGATAAATGCAGTTTTGGCCTGGTGTCTGTATCTACTGATCCCACCTACGGATCATAGTAGCTTCTACGAGGCGTAAATGGAAAACATAGGTAGTGGGAAAATAAACTTTTCAAAATAAGTCCCAGTACCCTTTTGACGATTCAACATGATGGCGCGTTGTACCTTCGATGAGCCGTAGGTAGGTCTCCTCCAGACTTAGTGAAATTTTAAAGATTGAAGTTGGTTTCTACGATTGGCATGTACGGACCGTAGGAATACCTATGAGTCGTCCATGGGTTTGGTCAATTGTTGACCAAATTAAGAGTCTCTGATCACTTTCTATGGTTGACCAGTACGGACTGTAGAGAGACTTACGGACTATAAGTCCAACCGTAGATGGTAGTTGGTAGTTATTTTTAAAGGGGGTTTTGGTCTTTTCCATACTTAATTAGCGCCTAAACTATGTCGTTTTAATCCTAATCCTAGACCCTAAATAAGTCTTTCAAGCCTAAAATCTAACTACTCTAAATCATTCTTTAAATTTCCCCAAATCGCTCCAAGTTCTTCCCAAAAATTTCACTCTCTAAAGCTTGAAGAAGAAGTCTAGGGTTTCAAGATCAAGTCTCTAAATTCACCATTTATTGTGGGCTTTTCACATCAAGGTATGATAGTACTCACCTATGTAGTCCTTTCCTCCATAGGGTTCCTAATTTCTCTAATTTTACAAGTTAGAATCTCCAATCGAAGTTAGGGTTTTATTCAATCGAATGGGTTCTTTTCAATAATGATACGATTGATTTTTTATGTCTTTTTATGCATGAATTGAGATGGACAGGCACCCGATACCCTAAAGGCCCGGGAGAACCAACTTAGAACTCTTGCTTACCATACATGCAATAATGAAGTTATAAATCTATTATGAGTATATGTAAAATACCCTGATAAAATACCAACATAGATAGACCCAAATAGATATACTTGCTTGATCGTTCAGGCCTTAATAACTAGAAAACAAGATATAATCATGTTTCCATTTGACATTAGTTTAGAAAGCCTCTTAAAGATAGGCACTTAGCTATGGTCGGGACATGATCCCGTCATACTCTTAGCTGTAGTAAAATATCAAATATATGTTAGAGACTCGATGAGCCCCAAATCAACATGGAGTTCACCAAAGGCAGTTGAGTATCTTGTGCTTATCTTGGACAAATTCTATTATCTTGAGTACATGTACCTACACCATAAAACACAGCTTCCCTATGAGGGACGTCAGTTGATAATGCTCAACTACACTTCATCCAATTCTAAGTATAGGCGGTCTCTAACAAGTATAAACTCAACTCAGAGTTGGGGTCGATCTCACATGGAGTGATACATAAAAAATTAAATTATGAAGTAAAAAATGTGTCCTAATCATTTGTAGAAGTAAAGGTTTCGCAGCATAAAACAAATAACAAAGTTTCAACGATTAATATAAAATGGAGGAATTTGGTAACCAATTTAAGACAAAGATTACTTAACACGGGAAGTAAACAAGTAGAGATTGGACCTTAGGAGTGTGATCAGTCAAATGCTAATATCGCATATTGGGTGATTAGTAGTTGCTTAAAGGCTTTTAATCTCAATGGGTAGACTAGGTTTTGAATACAATAGCCATTTCTCAATCAACTATTGCGCTCAAGTGAGTTCTTTTGAACTTCAACAAGCATAACACAGCCAAACAAGCCAAATCCTTTATTAATCCACTCTTTCAATCAGGATTTGTAAAGCTGCAATCAAACCCACTTTCTCAAGCTAGATATTAAACACGCAATCAATACAACTATCGATTAATCATTCACTATATTCCCTCTTTCTCAAGGAAGCATAGAGAACTAAGCTAAAATTGCATTTGCAACTGCAATTCCTTAATTAAAACATAAATAATTAATTGAACGCACTTCAAAACAACATTAAAATCATCAACTAACAACACCCATTAGCTAATTAACACATTCAACTACATAATAACACCCCAAAGGTAAGGGGTTTTAGCTAAGCACAGTGAAAAGCAAAGAAATCATTACCAACAAAGTTTTCCATCTGATATGCTAACGATATGCAATCCCCAAATGTTGAAATCGAAGCTAAAACCTTACAACCTCCAAATATAAATCCCAAACTCTACGAAAAATGTAAAGACAATGTTCTAGAATGTAAAAAATCTTAAAAACCCAGAAGTAAATAGAGTGGGAACTCCTTTTCTTCTTTTAAAAATTATAATTATACGTTCCCAAAATATCAGCAGGGAGTCTACTCGATGAAATAAGCCAGGCTCGACGACCAGTTCAGTGATCCACCAAGTTACTCTTCTTCTCGCCTTTTTGCTTGGCTCCTTCATCAAATTATTCTGGAACTTTTGGTGAGCTTAATCACTATTGCCGATCCTTTCGGCGTATCACTAATTTGTCGATTTGCTCGCCAAGTTGGTTTTGTCCATGGACTATTTCACTGGAACTTTAGGCTAGCTGGAGGCCCACTCGACGAGTCACCGGTGGATTCTGTGAGCTCTAACTTCTCTTTTCTTCAACTTTTTCAACTTTTTCGTTCATTTTTGGATCATAATATCATTACCTCACTTTAATGCCTTCATTGCTACATATCAACATAGTAACATCAGTTATGAGCATAAAACAGGCATTGAGGACACTAAATCCTTGAATAATAAACCCTAAATGAGTCAAAATCCCTGACTCATCAACACCCCCGACTTAAACTTTTGCTTGCTCTCAAGTAAAACACAAGATCAATTAGGTCAACAGGGATGTATACAAATAGTGCTACTTGAGACTCAACATGAATGCACATGAGGTTCAATCTACACATGCAATATTCAATTGTGCACTAAAAGTTTCAAACTATGACTAGCTATCATCAAGTAGAGTTCAAGCTCACAATGCTCACTTCAAATGCAAATTCATGCTCAACAAGAGTATTTGAATGCCCTCACACCAAGAATCATTCCATTCTCTCACAAAGCTAATCAAAGACTACAATTTCAGGAATCAAAATCAATTATCACGCTCTCATTGATAAACACATGCATGATTTTACCCATAGGCTTGCCCATATTTTCCGATCAACACATCATTCGGCTTATGCAAGATCACGAAGATTTTTCAAGGCTTGTAACTGGGTTGTGGGTACAGGTATGATCATTTTGGCTTAGTGACTTCTACCTTCATGAATCATGACTCAATATCACTTCTTTCCCTTTTCTTTCATTCCTTTCAACCACACAAAATTGGAGACCCATTTTCTTTCCACTATGCACAATTAATACTAATTTTTCATTATTTTTCTCTTGTTGATTTTCTCTCTCTCTCTCTCTTTCTTATATATATGGAGGGGTTCCACCTTTTCTTTTCAACACGAGTTTTCAAAGATGGATTTCATGACTTTCTTGCTCAATTTTGTTCCTCATTCTTACCACACCCCTAACTTAGGATTTTTGCATAAGTTAGCTATTTCAACAGACCAATACTTCATGAAGGTTTTAGGTGGGGAGGACAGGGCCATTTGTGTTCATGTTTCATCTAAAGAAAAGGTTAGGCTCGAATGGTGCCAAGCTAGGTTCACATACTCACAAGGTGGTCACACAAAAGATATAGAAATTTGGTTCACTCTGAAGATTTATGCCTAAGATCATTTTCATCATTCACCAAAAATAGTCAATTGGACCAATGGGGCAAGTTCTACATATCACCATGCACATATTTTAAGTAAACCTCACCACACAAGGCATTCAACACAATCATAGATCATGACTTTACTAGTTAAGCTCGCGTGCAATGATCATTGCTAAAACTCACCTCGACAAATCAGCTAGTCACAATGAGAAGCTAAGAGTTTACACAATACTGATGCAACTCAAATTTCCTTGTTGGACTAGCACAATATATTGTTCTTCAAGAGAACTATTCAAGTCATTGGTATTGGTCACAATCGACACTCAAATGTACAAGAGAATACTCACAACATTCACATATCAAGAGATCAGGAGATGGATCAATGATATCAATGCATCACTCACATTCACAATTTAAGCCATAAAGAACGAGCAAATTCAGACACGAATAGAAGCACCAAAATAGTTTTTAAAAATACAAACATCCAAAACCAAACAAAAAACAAACCCAAGGGGATAGGTATCAAGATACCTTCACCCCACCAAAAGAACTAAATAGTTTCCTCAACGTAAAAGAAAAAAAATGTCTCAAAAGTAAATAAAAGTGTAGGAGAGTCAAAATCTCCCTGTCAGGCTAGGCCTCAGGTGAACTTTGTGTAGTTTGTGTGGCCTCAATCAGGGCATCAATGCCTGACTCATCTTCTACACTGGACAACTGAGCAATGACCTCTTTTGTGGGCTGAGATCCACTCAAGCCAATCATGGACGTATCATGCAAAGAAGCCTCCGTCACCATCCGGACAATGGCACCATCCAAGTCCTCAAGCCAATCATACACCGCCTCATCATGAGTCTATAATTCCTTTTCATATATCTCCTATGCATCGGTCTCCACATCATTCTAAGCTGCAGCTAAGTCTCTGGTCACAAGGGCCAGAGGAATCTCAGAAGTAATAGGAATATCAGAACAGGGTGCCTCAGGAATATCAACTCCACCTTATGGCATAGAGATGTCATTGGACTTCAGCTCATCCACATCACGTCGGAGTCCAATAATATCATCCTTTAAGGCTATCAAATTAGTGGTTTGTCTGTCACTCCGCTCAAATGCCTCCATCCTAGCAGTCAAGGAATCCAATGCTTGGCCATGGGCCGTGATGAACTCGCACCATCCCCGTAACTCCTCCTAAATTAGGGCAAGCACAGCCTTAATAGCTCGCTCAATCATAGAGAGAACAACTTCCTCAACTCTAAAAGCGTGTAGATCGGCTGAATGGGCGAGGTGGCCCATTTTATATAACATGGCCTATGTAAATAGGGGATGATAGATAGCAACAACAACATGAGTAGCAGGGGTGGAAGAGCTAGGCATAGCTGTTAGCTCACTGACTGGAGTAGGAAGAGTAGTATCAGTCTCCATAGCCTCTATATCGATAGTTTGGGATGTATTGCTTCCCTCCTCTACTTAGACTCGTCCTTTATATACTTTGCCTCAATCTTCCTGAGGTCAGTAGATGAGGATGGAGTAACCTCAATATCGATATTCACCACAAATGGTACTGTAGCCCGGTGATACAGATCGATGATGAAAATCGGAAAAGGCAACGAGGTATGACTTTGTTTGGCCCTCATGACTATCTCCTAAGCAATAATGGACCCCAATTATAGCCTCTCTCGATCAATAATGCGCACTAGAAATGCAGCCTTCGAATGTTGGACGATGGACTCATTTTGGGACAGCATCAAGGTGCTACTCATGAAACCGAACCAATACCTAGTAGCCGCATTTATATCTCTCTTCTCAATCAAGACCCCCGTCTCTATCCATGAGGGTGTAGCATAAAAAAGTAATGGGGCCACCCATCCTTTTAAGTAGTCTAATGAATTGGTCTTGATATACGCAGTCAAAAAGTGGGTTATATGGATTGTACACACAAGAAAATCATTGATGTATGTCTCACTGCATTTAACTTTCTTCCCACGCACCTCAATAAACTCTAACAGTGCCACCGACCCAACTTTGTTCATCCCTTTCGGGAGAAACGATGCATAGCTCTCATAGAACTCTTTGACCCAAGTAGGCATGTATGGATTACGGGGTTTTGTGAACTGCTCAAATTTATGAAACTGGAGTATCTCCCACACTGCTGGATGTCTATCCACTACCCCATATGTAAACAACATCTTCTCTTCTAGAACTATCCGCATACGAGCGGTCTTTATCCAGTTCATAGAGTGTGTCAGAGGTGCTCAGGCCAGCGGCACTTGTGGTCCTTGTTCTGCTTCCTATTCTGGAGGTGGTGGAGGTTTCGAAAGTGTGGAAGTCGTGTGGATCATGAAGTGCTTTGGAGAGCAATTGGACACATCTTTGTTTCAGTGTCTGGTCAACGACTGACATTGAATCATAAATTAGAGTCCTAGACCCCACATCATCCTCACTCTTAGAATTAGATGTGGCGAGGTGGGTGGAATATGCACCCATGCTATCGAAGCTAGAACTGCTCGAACTGAGCTTTACTGGCTGCTTTCCCTTTCCCCAACCACTTGTTTGAGTGGGTAGAGGTCTAGTAAATCGAGGAGGTGCAACCTCCGTAGCATTAAAAACTCCTTTCGGCCTTTTTCCGGGGTGATGGACCCTTTGTGGAACTTTTTATCTGGCCATTTATGTTAAAATGAGCAAACAAGACAAATGCGGTTGCAAATGGTTAGTGAAACATCAATTTTCAAAAATTTATAGATAAACTCATCAAACAACTCGGCGTGTCGCTGATAGTATTCAGTGAGCAAGAATGGTCTCCCGAAAATAACAGAACACAAAAGCAACAATTCAGCATAAATCGGCGAGGCAAAATGTTATTCGGCGAGTCGTTGAACTTGATCAGCGAGGTCAAAGTGGTTTTCTGAAAATCAAAGAATAAACTTGCAAAAACTAGGCTTAAAGAAGGTGAGGTTAAGACAATTTGGTGAGATGCCGAGTGAAATCGGTGATCACATGCGTGTCGCTGAAAATCACAAAACAATTCAGGACTAATTCGGGTCAAGTAGGCGATGGAGAGGTCATACAGCGAACTGCCGAGTCACCCAACGAGCTTGGCTTAGCTCGCTAAGTGGCCTGACGTGTCAAATTCCAAGTCCAATTTTCAGATTGTTGGCCATTAACCTATGAAAATGCAATTTAAATACAATCCTATGCAATTTTAAGCAGGGGTATTTAGACTTCCCCCAATCGATTCAAATTCAACCAACACGAAGACTTTGCCCTTAAGAACAACGTCACCCAATCCATCATTGGGAAAAATCAAGTATTTTAGTTGAAATCGGGTTACTCAGACTTCACCTAAACCAAACCCAACATACTACAACCGCAGTTCAAGAAATTTCACATTCAAAATCAACTAATTTTGGCAAAACACAAAATCTAACATGCTCGATTACAAAATAATGTTCAACAAGCGATTAGGCATACAATTGACGCATAAAATAAATCCATTACTTCCTCAATAACATGCTCAAAAAAAAATTCCCCTCGGCCAATCTTCACTTGACATCTTATGTAATTAAAGGTAAATACAGGACACCAACCTCAGATGTAGACAAAAACAAATCTAATGCAAAAAGGCAAAGGGTAGCAATGCGACAAGTTCCGATCACATGAAGACACCCATAAAAAATCAAGGGAAAATTAGGATCTAAATGCGATTGTGAGAGTGCAATTGTCGAAAAGTTCAAAATAATGAAAGGTTTTGAATTTAAAATGGTAGGAAAGCCATGACCCTTTAGTTCGCGGCCAGTTTGGTGATAGTCACTAACTTCACTGAACCATTCGGCGACTCGCCGAGTGGACCTTATCCCGCTGAAGTTAAAAGAATGTTAGCAATCTAGTTGGTCCAAAGGGTGATAAATGTTGGGATCGCCGACCTACTCGGTCATTCTCCAAGTGGGTTCTGAGCTTGCCCATTTGCCTTTTTCTCCCAAACTTTGAATATCAACCTGCACATCCAACAAATATTATTCAAATAACACAAAATGAAACTTGGGTAGCCTCCCAATAAGTTCCTTATTTAACATCGTCGCAGAACGTGCTCATGGGATCATGCCTCATTTTTTGAGTTCATCAATGAATCACTTGGGAGACCCCCTTTTGGTCTTGGATTTAAATGAGCCGAGATATGACACATCAATTTTTCCAGATTCTTAATGGATACTGAGTGTGATGTTACCATTTGATTAAGATAAGATACGTCATCTTTCATCTCCTTGAGCAACTTGTCCGATTTGTTTACTATAAAGACTCGGAAAATGATAGGTTGAACTAGAGCCTTAACGTTTGGGGTAGTGTGACTTTAGGTTGATGTCTAGGCTGTTTTAGAACCTTAGTGGGGCAAGGTGGAAGCCAAGGATTCAATCAAGGGCCTAGACTAGCAAGTTAGGGTGAATTAAGCCTTTTCCTCTAGGGAATGTTTGGCGATGGGGTTGTTGATCGCCCAAAGGGATGGGCGAGTCGCCCTTGTGCCTTGTGATTGCCTAGTGGCTGCCACATTTGGCCAAGATGCTGGACCAAAGGACGAGCTAGGTGCAAGCTCGCAAACCAGCTTGACATGTTGCCCATCTCCCCTCTAGTCTGCCAAGTGGACTGCCCAAATTAGTGAGCTCACTGGAACAAAGGGAGAGCCAAGGGTGCACTTGGCGAGTCACCTAGTGCACTTGGCGAGCCCAAGTGTCCAAAGGGTGAGCTTAGAAAGGCAAGGGGCATATTTTTAGGTTAAGACTTTGTGCGTCCTTACTTATTTTCCTAAGTTGAGTCCTTATTATTCTATTCCTTTCCTAGCAACTATATAACCCTTTTAAGAAATTTTTAAATTTGAATTCTCTCACTTAAGCACTCCATATAGAATAAAAAAGAACCCACCTCCTCTCAAATATTTCTCTCGCTAGAAGTTCCCAAAGAAGAGGAAGAAGAAGTGGTAGCTAGGGTTTTGGATTCAAGGCGTTTCTTCATCAAATTTCTTAGGGAATCTTAGTAAAGGTATGGTGATCCTTCATATAGGGTTAGCTTTCACCCTAGAGTCAATTTCAAAGAAGTTTTTAAAGTTTTCAAGGTTCATGAAAAACCTAGGGTTTTACTCAATCTCATGGGTTCTTTATTCAAACGATTTCAAATGGTTACTAATGTCATATATTGATTTTATTGGTGTTTGATTGATTATTTATGATGAAAATACTCTATGAACCCATGATTTCTTTCAATTCCTAAATTGTACCTTTATGAAGTGGGTTTGTTGATTATGAGAGCTTATGGTTGAAATATGTCTAAATCACCTTGGTTTATTGAATTGTATCATTATATATGCCTTAATGATGGTAAATTGTTGGTGTGTTGATGATTTGAGATTTATGGCCTTGAAGGCAAGTTTTGACTAAATTACATGTTAAAGTAGAATTGTGCTAGAGATGTTGATCCACTTGAGAGGTGGAGGTGTATACTTACTAAGTATATGAATGTGAATTCAATGAGGTTAAGGTAATCATGTTGTGAATGTAAATGTGTTATTATTGAAGGGCTATTTATCAATTTGACACTCATGTATGATGATGATGTAATGTGAAGTGTTGTCTGCTATATATTGTATATCTTTGATTGGTAGGCTTAGGCATCCTTTATTGGTTAATGAATGTGTGTTGACTTGATGGATTTGAATTGATAGTCTTAAGGCATTCTTTTCATAAATGAACTAATGTAATGAAGACTGTAGAATCGATAGGCTAGTGGCATTCCTTTCTTAATGAGTCAACTTACCATGAATCAATAGGCTAGTGGCCTTCCATTCATGAGTATAAGAATGAAATGAGGGGCCATGAATCGATAGGCTAGTGGCATTCTTTTCATGAGGACCCTAGATCTATCCTTGAATGTACCATGGATCGATAGGCTTATGGCATTCCTTCCTTGGAAATGATGTATCATGGGTCCCTAGACTTATGGCATTCCTCCCTAGTACACTAATGTAATTTGAATGAATTAATCTATGGGAATGTAGGCTAAGCACCGAGTGGATATGGTTATATGGAAACTTTCCTAATGTTAGGTTAGAGTTCCAAGGAACATCTACCTGTCCCATAACTTTGTGCCCGCATAGGATATTAGCCAGTGAATTTCATCCAAGCTAAGGATTCATCCGAGCTAATGTTACTGTTCTGCCTTAGGCAAGTGGAACACCTCTTTACGGTGTGGGGCTATATGACATGGGATTCCATGTCTAGTTTGCATGGTCTATGTCGGTTAAACGATTATTCCCATCATGTGAGAGGTACATTAAGGTTTCTTGAGAGGTCCTATGAAGTGTAGGTGGTAGTATGGGATGCCATCTATGCATTGTACTAGTAGGTTTTGATAGGATCATAGTGAGTTCTTTAAGTCTTAATGACTAATGTATAAAAGGCCTCTAAATGAAGCAATTGAAGAATGTTGACTCTTAAGTGCTTAATGTGATATGCATGCCATACTTGGGTAATAATATGAGTTATTTTCCCTTGTCATGCCTTATGAAATGTTATGTCTCTTTTATATGGATATGGTGTAAAGGTGAAAAGGAATGGATGGTAAGTTCAGTTTTTGGTGACCTTAATGTGGTGCTTTGGTGTGCATGGTGGTATGGGACACTATCCATACATTGCACAAGGTATACCACGAGGGTTACTTGAAGTGAAGTTCTAAGGTAAAGGTAATGGTTTACATGATGATATTGTCTAAATGTGGTATTATGACTTAAATGATGATTATACTTGTATTGTATGTCTCTTATGCTATTGTACATGATATTTCCAAAAAGTGGCGTAATGCATAGTTTCCAATAAAAATGTCCCTTTTAAAGCATGTTTTTGCTTGGTCATCATACTTAGTACATTTTGTGTGCTAACCCAGATTCTTCTATTTTTACTATAAGTGTAGGTTCCGGCAAGTGATTCGTTCTAGCTATGATTGAAGTGCTTGGATAGAGTTTTCCTCCAAGATTTGATATGTCCTCATAGGTCGAGGTAAAGGACTCTTATTGTTTCTAGTTCTTTCTTATTTTTTAAACTATTGTTAAGATATTGATTGTAAGAGGTCATGACCCTATCTTGTTAAAGTTTTTCTAAGATGGCCATGTGAGACATAGTTTTCCACTGTGTCTTTTGAAAGATTTCTAAGAGTATTGAATGTTTTGAATCGTATGGTTTTAAATATAAACTTTTAATTCTGCACTATTTTCATTATTGAATACAATGAATGACTCTGAGGCTTGTATAAGATCCCTTCTGGGTCGAATACACCGTGTAACGACTAGGGGTAACGACTAGGGGTGCTCTCGGGTTGTGACAAACATAGTATCAGAGCACAAGATTTTGGAAATGGTTTTAGGATTGATGTCTCACAAGCCATGTCTAATAAAGTCTTGATCATCGGTGGGAGTCATGACACATATATGAGTGAGAGACTATAGGACATTAGAAAGTTACACTTCTTTCATACATATAGCTTTATAGATCTCCTTTTCCTAACTCTTCTCTTTTGTTTATAGGATATGAATACAAGGGATAACACAGGAAGGATGGAAGAGGAGATTGAGAATGGGGGAGTTCCTCCCCAAGGTCTTCAAGGTGGTCAGGTGCCTCAAGAGAATCAAGTTTCAGTGGATCCCCTGGCCATGACCAATGAATAGATTAGGGCGGATTTTCTAACCCTAGCTCAAGCCATGATGGCTCAAGCTAACTGAGATATGGGGCCTAGTGTGAATGCTAATGAGAGTACCGTGGCCTCAAGGTTTAGAGACTTTGTGAGGATGAATCCTCCGATATTTCTTGGCTCTAGAGTAGGAGAGGATCCCTAAGAATTCTTGGATGAAGTTTAGAAGTTAGTCAATGTTATGGGGGCATCTTCTAGGGAGAAAGCAGACGGCTTCCTATCAATTGAAAGAGGTGGCCCAAGTGTGGTTCACTAAATGGAAAAGAAATAGGCCTTTAGAAGCGGGTCCTATAGTATGGGAGTAGTTTAAGGGAGATTTCCTTGGTAGGTACTTTCCCCGTGAGAAGAGGGAGTGTAAAGTTGAGGAGTTTATCAATCTTAAGCAAGGTAGCATGAGTGTGTAAGAGTACTCCTTGAAATTTACCCTCTTGTCTAAGTATGCTCCATCCTTGGTGTCTAACCCTAGGAATGAGATGAGTAGGTATGTGACGGGTATATCCGACCTAGTTGAAGAAGAGTGTCGTAGGGCGATGCACCATACTGATATGGATATTTCTAGACTTATGGTGTATGCTCAATCTACTGAGGAGTCCAAACTTAAGAGGAAGGGTAGGGAGTAGAAGAGGGGTAGGTTCGATAAGCAAGGTCAACGTAGGTTCAAGAAGAGAGCTCCTAACCAAGACTCTTCAAGTGCTCCTAAGGTTAATGAGTAGAAAGGTGGTGGACCATTATTTTCTAAACCTCTTTGCACCACTTGTGGGAAGAGGCATCATGGGAAGTGCCTAGCCGGTACTTGTGGGTGCTATGGGTGTCGTAAAAGTAATCATCAAGTGAGAAATTGTCCTACTCTTATGGCTTGAGGAAGAGAGGTCAAACAAGCTTCTTATGTTGGCCCAGATCCTAATGCTCCAAATAAGAATCGTTTATATGTGCTTCAATCTAACAAGGACAAAGGGGTAAATACGGATGAAGGTACCGGTAAGTGATAGTTCCTTTTGTGGTGATGAGATCCTTATGTTGTTTTTCATGTTAGCCTTAGTTGGGGTTTCTCCTAAGTGGGGGATGGTATGATGAATAGTAAGGTTGTTGAGAGTGTTGATATCCTTATCTTTTTCCTTCTATTCCTATTCAAGCTTGAGACCAAGAGTTCATTGCAACTTGTTTCATGTTTTGGAGTCTTATGTGAAAATGAGTTTCCATGGTCTCCTTATGTTATGCATGTTCTAGTTGAATTCTTGTTATATGAGAAAAATGAGTTTTCATGATTTATGTTCCTCATGTTAAATGTGCATCTAGTATGAGTTGTCTCTATGCTTCATGAGGTTAAATTGTTGAACATTCCTAAATATGCTTTTGAGAGTAATTTCATAATGAGCTTAATGATGTTATGATGAGCATGATGTGATTTTGGGAAGGATGTTTCTCCAATGAAATGATAAATGTTGTTGTTTGGTGCATAATGAGTTTGTAGATGTAGTTCCTATTTGCTTATGGTGCATTGAGCTTATTGATGTGTAGTTGATGTTTCCTCCTATGTTTATGCATTGTTTATGATGTTGCATGATTGTTGGGCTGCTAGTCTAGAGTCTTTTTCCCTTAATGTGTTTAAAGTGTCATTCGAGGAAGAATGTTCCTAAGTGGGGGATAATGTAACGACTCGGAAAATGATAGGTTGAACTAGAGCCTTAACGTTTGGGGTAGTGTGACTTTAGGTTGAGGTCTAGGCTGTTTTAGAACCTTAGTGGGGCAAGGTGGAAGCCAAGGATTCAATCAAGGGCCTAGACTAGCAAGTTAGGTTGAATAATGCCTTGTTCCTCTAGGGACTGTTTGGCTATTGGGTTGTTGATCAACCAAAGGGTTGGGCGAGTCGCCCTTGTGCCTTGTGATCGCCTAGTGGCTGCTACATTTGGCCAAGATGCAGGACCAAAGGATGAGCAAGGTGTAAACTGGCAAACCAGCTTGACGTGTTGCCAATCTCCCCTTTAGTCCGCCAAGTAGACTGCCCAAATTAGTGAGCTCACTGGAACAAAGGGAGAGCCAAGGGTGCACTTGGCGAGTCGCCTAGTGTACTTGGCGAGTCGCCTAGTGCACTTGGCAAGTCGCCTAGTGCACTTGGCGAGTCGCCTAGTGCACTTGGCAAGTCGCCTAGTGCACTTGGCGAGTCGCCTATTGCACTTGGCGAGCCCAAGTGTCCAAAGGGTGAGCTTAGAAAGGCAAGGGGCATATTTTTAGGTTAAGACTTTGTGCGTCGTTACTTATTTTCCTAAGTTGAGTCCTTATTATTCTATTCCTTTCCTAGAAACTATATGAACCTTTTAAGAACTTTTTAATTTTGAATTATCTCATTTAAGCACTCCATATAGAATAAAAAAGAACCCACCTCCTCTCAAATATTTCTCTTCCTAGAAGTTCCCAAAGAAAAGGAAGAAGAAATGGTAGCTAGGGTTTTTGATTCAAGGCGTTTCTTCATCAAATTTCTTGGAGAATCTTAGTAAAGGTATGGTGATCCTTCATATAGGGTTAGCTTTCACCCTACAGTCAATTTCAAAGAAGTTTTTAAAGTTTTCAATGTTCATGAAAAAGATAGGGTTTTACTCAATCTCATGGGTTCTTTATTCAAACGATTTCAAATGGTTACTAATGTCATATATTGATTGTATTAGTGTTTAATTGATTATTTATCATGAAAACACTCTATGAACCCCTGATTTCTTTCAATTCCTAAAATGTACCTTTATGAAGTGTGTTTGTTGATTATGAGAGCTTATGATTGAAATATGTCTAAATCGCCTTGGTTTATTGAATTGTATCATTATCTATGCCTTAATTATGGTAAATTGTTGGTTTGTTGATGATTTTAGATTTATGGCCTTGAAGGCAAGTTTTGACTAAATTACATGTTAAAGTAGAATTGTGCTAGAGATGTTGAACCACTTGAAAGGTGGAGGTGTATACTTACTAAGTATATGAATGTGAATTCAATGAGGTTAAGGTGATCATGTTGTGAATGTAAATGTGTTATTATTGAAAGGCTATTTCTCAATTTGACACTCATGTATGATGATGATGTAATGTGAAGTGTTCTCTTCTATATATTGTATATCTTTGATTGGTAGGCTTAGGCATCCTTTATTGGTTAATGAATGTGTGTTGACTTGATGTATTTGAATTGATAGGCTTAAGGCATTATTTTCATAAATGAACTAATGTAATGAAGACTCTAGAATTGATAAGCTAGTGGCATTCCTTTCTTAATCAGTAAACGTACCATGAATCAATAGGCTAGTGGCATTCCTTTCATGAGTATAAGAATGAAATAAGGGGCCATGAATCGATAGGCTAGTGGCATTCTTTTCATGAGGACCCTAGATCTATACTTGAATGTACCATGGATTGATAGGCTTATAGCATTCCTTCCTTGGTAATGATGTATCATGGGTCGATAGGCATATGGCATTCCTCCCTAGTACACTAATGTAATTTGAATGAATTAATCTATGGGAATGTAGGCTAAGCACCGAGTGGATATGGTTATATGGAAACTCTCCTAATGTTAGGTTAGAGTTCCAGGGAAGATCTTCCTATCCCATAACTATGTGCCCACATAGGATATTAGCCAGAGAATTTCATCCAAGCTAAGGATTCATCCGAGCTAATGTTCCCGTTCTACTTTAGGGAAGTGAAACACCTCTTTACGCTGTGGGGCTATATGACATGGGATTCCATGTCTAGCTTGCATGGTCTATATGTTAATTAAATGATTATTCCCATCATGTGAGATGTACATTAAGGTTTCTTGAGAGGTTCTATGAAGTGTAGGTGGTAGTATGGGATGCCATCTATGCATTGCACTAGTAGGTTTTGATAGGATCATAGTGAGTTCTTTAAGTCTTAATGACTAATGTATGAAAGGCCTCTAAATGAAGCAATTGAAGA
Organism: Solanum piurae; assembly: GCA_029582685.1. Lineage (NCBI taxonomy): Eukaryota > Viridiplantae > Streptophyta > Magnoliopsida > Solanales > Solanaceae > Solanum > Solanum piurae. Next base: position 3,856 of record JAJOOO010017195.1, on the reverse strand, counting down.
ATGTTGTCTCTTAAATGCTTAATGTGATATGCATGCCATACTTGGGTTATATTATGAGTTATTTTCCCTTGTCATGCCTTATGAAATGTTATGTCTCTTTTATATGGATATGGTGTAAAGGTGAAAAGGAATGGATGGTAAGTTCACTTTTTGTGACCTTAATGTGGTTCCTTGGTGTGCATGGTGGTATGAGGCGCTATCCATACATTACACAAGGTATAGCACGAAGGTTACTTGAAGTGAAGTTCTAAGGTAAAGGTAATGGTTTACATGAAGGTTAAGATTTTGATTGTAAGGGGTCGTGACCCTATCTTGTTAAAGTTTGTCTAAGATTGTCATGTGAGACTTAGTCTTCCGCTGTGTCTTTTGAAAGATTTCTAAGAGTATTGAATGTTTTAAATCGTATGGTTTTAAATATAAATTTTAAATTCTGCACTATTTTCATTATTGAATACAATGAATGACTCTGAGGCATGTATAAGATCCCTTCGGGGTCAAATACACCGTGTTACGACTATGGGGTGCTCTCGGGTCGTGAATAACATAGTATCAGAGCACAAGATTTTTTTGAAATGGTTTTAGGGTTGATGTCTCACAAGCCACGTCTAGTAGAGTCTTGATCATCGGTGGGAGTCACGACACATCTATGAGTGATAGACTATAGGACGTTAGAAAGTTACATTTCTTTCATACATTTAGCTTTATAGATGTCCATTTCCTAACCCTTCTCTTGTGTTTATAGGATATGAATACCAGGGATTACCCATGAAGGATGGAAGAGGAGATTGAGAATGAGGTAGTTCCTCCCCAAGGCCTTCAAGGTGGTCAAGTGCTTTAAGAGAATCAAGTTTCAGTGGATCCCCTGGCCATGACCAATGAATAGATTAGGGTGGATTTTCGAACCCTAGCTCAAGCCATGATGGCTCAAGCTAACCAAGATATGGGACCTAGTGTGAATGCTAATGAGAGTACCGTGGCCTCAAGGTTGAGAGACTTTGTGAGGATGAATCCTCTGATATTTCTTGGCTCTAGAGTAGGAGAGGATCCCTAAGAATTCTTGGATGAAGTTTAGAAGTTAGTCAATGTTATGGGGGCATCTTATAAGGAGAAAGCAGACGGCTTCCTATCAATTGAAAGAGGTGGCCCAAGTGTGGTTCACTAAATGGAAAAGAAATAGGCCTTTAGAAGCGGGTCCTATAGAATGGGAGTAGTTTAAGGGAGATTTCCTTGGTAGGTACTTTCCCCGTGAGAAGAGGGAGTGTAAAGTTGAGGAGTTTATCAATCTTAAGCAAGGTAGCATGAGTGTGTACGAGCACTCCTTGAAATTTACCCTCTTGTCTAAGTATGCTCCATCCTTGGTGTCTAACCCTAGGAATGAGATGAGTAGGTATGTGACGGGTATATCCGATCTAGTTGAAGAAGAGTGTCGTAGGGCGATGCTCCATACTGATATGGATATTTCTAGACTTATGGTGTATGCTCAATCTACTGAGGAGTCCAAACTTAAGAGGAAGGGTAGGGAGTAGAAGAGGGGTAGGTTCGATGAGCAAGGTCAACGTAGGTTCAAGAAGAGAGCTCCTAACCAAGACTCTTCAAGTGCTCCTAAGGTTAATGAAGAGAAAGGTGGTGGACCTATATTTTCTAAACCACTTTGTACCACTTGTGGGAAGAGGCATCATAGGAAGTGCCTAGCCGGTACTAGTGGGTGCTATGGGTGTGGTAAAAGTAATCATCAAGTGAGAAATTGTCCTACTCTTATGGTTAGAGGAAGGGAGGTCAAACAAGCTTCTTATGTTGGCCCAGATCCTAATGCTCCAAATAAGAACCGTTTATATGTGCTTCAAGCTAACAAGGACAAAGGGGTAAATCCGGATGAAGGTACCGGTAAGTGATAGTTCCTCTTGTGGTGATGAGATCCTTATGTTGTTTCTCATGTTAGCCTTAGTTGGGTTTTCTCCTAAGTTGGGGATGGTATGATGAATAGTAAGGTTGTTGAGAGTGTTGATATCCATATCTTTTTTCTTTTATTCCTATTCAAGCTTAAGACCAAGAGTTCATTGTAGCTTGTTTTACGTTTTGGAGTCTTATGTGAAAATGAGTTTGCATGGTCTCGTTATGTTATGCATGTTCTAATTGAATTCTTGTTATATGAGAAAAATGAGTTTTCATGATTTATGTTCCTCATGTTAAATGTGTTGTCTATATGCTTCATGAGGTTAAATTGTTGAGCATTCCTAAATATGCTTCTGAGTGTAATTTCATAATGAGCTTAATGATGTTATGATGAGCATGATGTGATTTTGGGAAGGAAGTTCCTCCAATGAAATGAGAAATGTTGTTGTTTGGTGCATAATGAGTTTGTAGATGTAGTTCGTATTTACTTTTGTTGCATTGAGCTTATTGATGTGGAGTTGATGTTTCCTTGTATGTTTATGCGTTGTTAATGATGTTGCATGATTGTTGGGCTGCTAGTCTAGAGTCTTTTTCCCTTAATGTGTTTAAAGTATCATTCGAGGAAGAATGTTCCTAAGTGGGGGATAATGTAACGACTCGGAAAATGATAGGCTGAACTAGAGCCTTAACGTTTGGGTTAGTTTGACTTTAGGTTGATGTCTAGGCTTTTTTAGAACCTTAGAGGGGCAAGGTGGAAGCCTAGGCTGCAAGCAAGGGCCTAGGTTAGCAAGTTAGGGTCAATTAAGCCTTGTTCCTTTAGGGGCTGTTTGGCGAATGGGCTGTTGAATGCCCAAAGGATTGGGAGACTCGCCCTTGTGCCTTGTGATCACCTAGTGGCTGCTGCATTTGGCCAAGATGCTGGACCAAAAGGCGAGCTAGGTGCAAGATCGCCAACCATCTTGGCGTGTTTCCCATCTCCCCTCTAGTCCGCCAAGTGGACTGCCCAAATTAGTGAGCTCACTGGAACAAAGGGAGAGCCAAGGGTGCACTTGGCGAGACCAAGTGTCCAAAGGGTGAGCTTAGACTGGCAAGGGGCAGATTTTTAGGTTAAGACTTTGTGCGTCCTTAGTTATTTTCCTAAGTTGAGTCCTTATTATTCTATTCCTTTCCTAGAAACTATATAACCCTTTTAAGAACTTTTTAGATTTGAATTTTCTCATTTAAGCACTCCATATAGAATCAAAAAGAACCCACCTCCTCTTAAATATTTCTCTCGCTAGAAGTTCCCAAAGAAGAGGAAAAAGAGTGGTAGCAAGGGTTTTGGATTCAAGGCGTTTCATCATCAAATTTCTTGGGGAATCTTAGTAAAGGTATGGTGATCCTTCATATAGGGTTAGATTTCACCCTAGAGTCAATTTCGAAGCAGTTTTTAAAGTTTTCAAGGTTCATGAAAAAGATAGGGTTTTACTCAATCTCATGGGTTCTTTATTCAAACTATTTCAAATGGTTACTAATGTCATATATTGATTGTATTGGTGTTTAATTGATTATTTATGATTAAAATACTCTATGAACCCATGATTTATTTCAATTCCTAAATTGTACCTTTATGAAGTGTGTTTGTTGATTATGAGAGCTTATGGTTGAAATATGTCTAAATCGCCTTGGTTTATTGAATTGTATCATTATCTATGCCTTAATTATGGTAAATTATTGGTGTGTTGATGATTTGAGATTTATGTCCTTGAAGGCAAGTGTTGACTAAATTACATGTTAAAGTAAAATTGTGCTAGAGATGTTGATCCACTTGAATGGTGGATGTGTATACTTACTAAGTATATGAATGTGAATTCAATGAGGTTAATGTGATCATGTTGTGAATGTAAATGTGTTATTATTGAAAGGCTATTTCTCAATTTGACACTCATGTATGATGATGATGTAATGTGAAGTGTTCTCTTCT
>JAJOOO010017194.1:0-31774 GCA_029582685.1 Solanum piurae | reverse complement strand
ATTTAAAAAATAATTATTTTAATTAAAAAGCGACGGACGGCATCTCTTAGTCCGTCGCTTTTTTGGAGCGACGCTGTCCGTCGCTTTTTCTTCCGTCATTTTTTAGAAGTTTTTTAGTAGTGTTGTTTTATATAGTTTTGATATGGGAAAGTTCTAACGTGAGGTAAGTTTCCTTCACACCAAAGGATTGTTTTTATAGTTTCATAACACGTTTTCACCAGTTTCCAACCTTTGAGATTATTCGATTTAGTTGTGTTTAATGTCTAAAGAAGTTCTGACATGGGAAAGTTCTAACGCGAGGTAAGTTTCCTTCCCACCAAATGGTTGATAAGTATGCGGTCTGATTTGAAAAATAATAGTATAATTAGCCTAGAATGATTAAAGATAAATTTATAATATTCTTAGATAGATTTCATGGTGAAATTTAATATGCTTAGTGATTTGGCATACATATTTGTCCAATCTTGATGTAAGCCTGTTTACTGGGCCGGGTAGGAATTTTGTTATCGAGTTCCCGAATTGGGTCGAACCAGGTTCCTCCATTAATGGGTCGGGCCGGTCACTGACGGAACACTGAACATATTGGAAAAAATCTGATCCGTGCCCGGTAAAGATATTTCAGTCTGGCCTGATGGACCAAGCCCATATTCCAATAACGGATCGGGCTGGGTTTGTCACGACCCAAAACGAGTCATGAGTGGCACCCACGCTTAGCCTCCTAGGTGGGCGAACCAAAAAATTCAACCCCAACTTATATTTATTGTTCAACTTACGAAATACTAACCATAAAGCGGAAACTTAAATCTCATTAATCAATGTAAGAAACACAAATCAACTAACGTATATTAAATATTGTTTTCCAAAACTTGAAAGTCATCACATCAAGGACATCTAATCTCCAAATATTGAGTCTAATAATATCAAAGACACCAAAATAAATAAATAAAGTAGTTTGTGTTCGAATACTAAGGACATCATGACTTGACCAAGAGAATCCAACACGAGCTAGAATGAGTAGCTCACCCTGAAACCTGATATGTTGGAGACTAGCTAGACTTGAGGGCGAGTCAAAGTCGTTGGTACACACGCTACACTCCACAAAAGGAAAACGAAAGAAAACACAAGTAGGGATTAGTACAGGGCAACATGTACTAAATATATATCATCGGCCGACTCAAAATAGAAACTAATATGCACAAGTAATAACATGAAATCAACTATAGCACTTAGCAGGTGGCAAGCAACAAACAAAATGAACAAGTAACAACACTGGAGCAAGTACGTAATTAACAATATCAAGAACACACATGAGGATTCATGCCTCCACACCACAATTTTTTGGGAATTGAGTTCTTTGAGATTGAGTACATTAAGTTAATTTAATATATTTTCCTTTAATGTTACCATGTCGGAACGCGACACCCAATCCAATAATATCGTGTCGAAACGTGACACCCGATCCAATAATACTGTGTCGGCTCGCGGCACCTGATCCAATAATATCATGTCAGAACGTGACACTAGATCCAATAATACCGTGTCGGAATGTGAAATCCGATCCAATAATACCGTGCCGGCTCGTGGCACCCGATCCAACCATATAGTTAATTCATTTGTCATTCTTTATCATCTCTTTCAACTTCTTTAACAATATTTCATTAAGCATTCTTTATTCAAGACATCTCTTTAATAAAACAAGTTAAAGATTATGGATTTCACGGTCTTGGAATTACAGACCAATCACAACAACACATGAATTATCCAAACCACCACAACCAAGTACATAGAAAAATTCACAATATCACTCGATTAATGGCTATAATTCACTATTAAAAGTGTATCTATCACATATAATAAACAATAATCTACCTCCACCGAAGAGCTGAATTCAAGTAAGTTAGTTCCCCAATGCTTTTCCTTTCCTTAATGCTTCAAAATATTTTCAATCTATCAAATATGCATAATTGGTAAATAAACAAGTCTATAGACACTCATACTACTATAATCACTTTCCTAAATTTTGATGCCAACTAATATGTTAACTCTCATATATCTCAGATTTCAAGTTTAGGGTTAAGTCTTAATTCCTCAAAGTAATATAACTCTAGTGAATGTTAGATAATATAATACACCCAATATTTAATTACATATCTTAATATATCAAAACTTAATTTATAATATGATAATTAAAAAAACAAAATTTAAAACAGAAACTACTTAGTGTTGAACTAATAGCCTACCCAGAGAACCAATTGTAGAACGCTACAAATAGCCCACAATTACATCATATGTATGGCTCCTCAATGCTTTTTATCATAATTACCTTATCATTGATTGAACATTGAACTTTTATTATTTTACAGACAACAATCGCTTCACATATACCAAATTTTCATCTCTTTCAAATTAATATAATACTAATATATTGTTTATCCCTCTCCTTTCACAATTGAAACAATATATATAACAATGATAATATAACTTTATCTATATTGATGAGCATGATGATTCAAGTGTGGTTAAGGCTTTTTACCTGAGACTTGTGACTGCTCTCCTCTCCTAATTTATTTTCTCTAAAATAATTATATAAGTCAAATTTACTAAATTTCACTAATTTTATTTTTACATACGGGCCAAGTTACATAGGAAATTAAATAAATATCAGACTTGGCCCATTTACAATCAACTAAAACTTAATTATTTAATAAATACCTACTAACTGAATAATTGCAGTTAAGCAAATAGTTCAAAATTACCATTTAAAATTTAAGGGAAGGTTCTTTTATGAAATAAATAAGTCTAGTGTTCAAGACGACCTAACAGGTCGTTACATCATTGATTAACGTTTCAAAGACACTTCATCCAATTCTAAGCGTCAACGGTCGTTAGTCAGTATAACAACCCAACTAAATGAATTGGGGTCAAATCCCATAGGGAGTGGTACGTGTTTAAGATTTAAGAGTAAAGTAAGAATATGTTATAATCATCCATAGGAATAGACATTTACGAATAAAAGCATAATACAAATTAAGGGGTGACACGAATGTCAAATAACATGGGGGTTTTGGTTTCAAATTGTCAACTACAACAGCAACAAACAACACAAAAATAACAATAATGAGACGAGTTCTTGGGATGTGATTTGATTATAGACTAATGTAGACAAATGGGTAATTGCAACTGTTAAAAAATAGCTGTAAATTAGTGAATAGGCTAGACTATAGAGGAGGTAAACTTTCTCTCGGACAATTTACCCCGAATCAAGTCAATTTCTCTCGAACATCGACAAGCATGCAAAATAAGAACAACCTACGCCTTATTCCATTCACTCTCTCGGGCTGAATGTGTGGAAAAAGGGTTTAGGATTCACTCTCTCGAGCTGAACCCATGACAACCCAATACCCACAGACCATCAATTCAGTAATCTTGGTTTTAAAACCTCTCTCTCTCGCAAGCCAAAAGCACGAAGGTATGTAGAACTGCATTTGCAATTAAAATTCTTTAAATTGAACCAGAATTACTGATTGAAATCACTTCTAGACAACATTTAAACTAACAATTAGCAATATCCATAAACTAAATCAACCCATAATCACATAATCACACCCCAAGAATTGGAGTTTTAACTAGACATCATAAAAAGATAAAAATCGTTACCAAATTGTGTTTCCATAAATTGGGTAAGATTAATTTCGTCTTTACAAAGTTCCAAATTGATGAATCTTAAAGACCCACTTCCAATTTCTCAAAAATGGAAAACTTCAATTCTTCAAAGCTAAAGAAAACTTGTCTCAATACTCAGAGTTCAAACTGAAAATTCTAATAATGAAAATATAATAAAGATGATATATTCTTAAACTAAATGTTCAAAACATATTTATAGTCGCCAAAAATATGCTGCGAAGGGCCATTCGGTGCAGTAAGTCGGGCTCGCTGATCAACTCGGCGATCCACCCTTTGGTCTATTCCATCGCCTTCTTGCATTGGCCGTCAGCATCCTCCAGGTCTATAACTTTGGGTGATCTAACACTGCATCACGGAACCACTCGGCGATCCGCCGAATGCTCATTTTTCTCACCAACTTGACTTTATCCTTCAGGGCTTGTGACTTCACGTATCAGGACACTACTTCGGTTCAAGTGCCAACGATCGCGTGTAGTGATATAACCCAACCAAGGGTTGTGATCGTTCCCACAGGGAGTGGTTTCAAGAATTAATAGAAAAATAAAATTAAGTTCTAATCAATCATAACTATAAACATTATCGAATACAAACATACTAAATCTAAGGGGTGACACAAGTGTCAATTATCAATGGGGGGTTTGTATTAATTAATCAACAAAAATGACAAAAATATAAGGAAACGAGATAGGGAGACGAGATTCTTTGGATGTGATAGGAATATGGGATAAAAGACACTATCAGGTAGATGCTATTGATAGTACATCGTTGAATATTTGTAACTAGGCTAGACTTTAGTGGGGTAAATTCTCTCTCGAGCAACTTACCCCGAATCAACTCGGTTTCTCTCGAACACTGAGTTACCGCATTTAAGTACACCCTCCGCCTTAGCCCATTCACTCTCTCGAGATGAAAGTGTGGGAGAGGGCCTAGGATTCACTCTCTCTCGCTGAACCCACGACGACCTAATAACCACCGGATATTGATTTAGTAGACTTAGTTTTAAAACCTCTCTCTCGAGCAAGCCAAAAATACTAAGATGAAATCGTATTTGCAACTACAATCTAATTAATTTCAAACACAACTACTTTACGAAATCTCATTTAAACAGCGAATATACCAACAAGAAGCAACACCCAACAATAAATTTAATCCATACTCACAAAATCACACCTCAAGAATTGGGGTTTTAGCTAGACATGAAAAAAAGATAGAAATCGATACCAACAAGTGTTTCCATCAAGTGGGTACGATGAATAAAGTGTTTAAACACGTCAAGGATGAAGATTCTTCATGACCCACTTCCAATTTTTTGGAATTGAAAATCTTCAAATCGTCAAGTTCAAGCACAATGTCTCCAAAAACTCTAAGAACTAAAACTGAAATATTCTAAGTCTCTAAAATAAAATTTCTCTCTAAAGTCTGATTATAAGATAACAATTTAAACAAGTATTTATAGTGTTTGAAAATTTAGGTTACGGAGGATCATTCAGCGCAGTTAGTCGGGATCGCCGACACACTCGGTGATTCATCGCCTTTATGCTTTTTTCCTTCAACATTCTCACATTTTGAGGCGTTGGGCGATAGAGTGATGCTTTGCGGAGGTTCTCGGTGACGCGTCAACTGCTTCTTTTCATCGCAGATTTGACCTTCTCCTTCAGGGCTCAGCACACTGGAACATTCGGCGGGATTTAGGGCCTTTCGATCACATGCCTAATGGATTTGGCGATCCTCAGGGAGTGCTTTCTCCATTCTTTCAACCACTTTGTTCCTTTTTGCTTGATAGCGTCCATTCTGTCTCTCAATCCAAATACCTGAAACTTAAGGGTTTACATCAGTTATTTAGACAAAATATGCATTTGAGGACACTAATTCTATCAAAATATAGCCCTAAATGAGTCCAAATTGTGGACTCATCAACACCCCCAACTTAAACTTTTGCTTGTTCTCAAGTAAAACTCAAGTTCGGCTGTTCAAAAAGGGTGTCTCAAACAGTGCTACACAAGACTCAATCATGAATGTACACAACAAGACTCAACTTACTCATGCAAGGATCAATTGTATACTCAAAGACTCAAGTTGTGACACACCATTATCAAAGATTCTCAAGCTCACAATACTTGCTTCAAATGCAAGTTCAAGCTCAACTAAAGTGTTCAAATGCCCTCACGCAAAGAATGATTCCATATTCACTCACAATGGTTTAATCATTTAAAGTTCTGAAATCAAATGCAACACTCACTCTCACAAAAAAGAACACAATGCATGCTTTCACCCATAGGTTTGCCCGTATTTTCCATTCAACCCTTGCTTCAGCTCACTAAAGATCACAAAGGTACTTCAAGGCTTGTAATGAGGCTGAGTGCAACGGTATGGTCATTTAGTCTCAGTGGTTATAGTCCTCATGAAATGTGGTGTGAACAACACTTCTTTTCATTTTCTTCATCATTATCTTTCGTGCTCACAAGTAGTCCCATTATTTACTTCCCATGAATAGTTGGAAACCCCATTTTCTTTGTATTTTCGCAACCTTATTCCCCAACTTTTTCATTTTTTTTTATATGGAGGGGTTTCATTTTTCATCCAAACCGTGGGTAGAAGGGATTTTCTTGCACTTCTTGATTTACCATCTCTTTTCACCACACCCCCAACTTAGGCTTTTGGCCTAAGTTGGCTATTCAAACAAACCAAAACTTCATGAGGATTATGGGTGATGGGTAAAGAAAGGTCATCATTTTATCAAGTTTCTTTCAAGAAGAAGGGTAAGGATCAAAGGGTGTTCAAAAGAGGTTCACACACTCACAAAGTAGGCTACAAAAGAGGTATATGTCAACTTGGCTCACACTCTTCGAAGTTGCCTAAGATCATATCAAGAGATAGCTTTATTTAGTCGACTGGACCAACGGGGCAAATTTTAGGTGTTATCATGCATGGTTCACAGTAAGCTCATCACACAAGGCATCGACACAAAAGTCAAATAAGACTCCACACTTTTGCTAGTGTGCAACGTTCATCACAAAAGAATCAATTCGATAGTTGGCTAGTCACAACGAGATGCAAAGAGTTCACATATTGACTATGCAACTTCACTTGGTCTCATCGTAGCCGCACATTCATGTTCGTTCAATTATGAGCACTATTTGAGTCATCGATATTGATCAAAACTAAAACTCAAATTTGCTAAAGAACAACCACATTCAAGTGCATACAAGAGGTGACGAAAATTTTGGAAGGGTCAAAATCATTTACAATCTAAAGCAAAAGGAGCCACAAGCTCAAACATCCGCTAAAAGTAGCGCAAAACACAATACTATGGCTCACAACCCAAATACACAATCAAAACATCAGTCATAAAAGCACACAAAGGTGGACCTCACCCCACCACGATTAAAAACATTTGTCCTCAAATGCAAATAACATTGTATCTAGAATTTAAAATAAAGAAAGACAGAGAGGGAGGTAAAGAGGGGATCTTGTCTATGCAGTCTCTCAATTTGTCTGGGCCTCAATGCCCGAAGTAGCATTCTGGACTTGGGCATCAGTGCCCGGAGTCACCTCAGAAAAGCCTGCTCCACTAGAGACAACAAAATGTGTATTTGCCAGGGAAGCCTGCACAACCGCATCTATCATGGTTGCTTCTGTCTCAGTCAGGTCCTCATCTGCAGCTCCCTAAGTATCCTTAAGCATCTCTTCATCAGTCTCTGGTTCAGACTCAAGCTCGACTGTCTGCTCCATTCTATCCTCATGTCCGGCGGTAGTTGGAGGCATTTCGGGCACATCAGGATTATCCACTGTTCCAAAAACCATGGACATATCAGTGGACTTCAGGTAGTCCACATATTTTCTCATCTCAGCAATGACAACTTTTAAAGTCGTCACCTTCTCAGTGGCTCGTTGACTGCGCTCACACACCGCTATCCTTGCCGCAAGGGTATCGATGGCAGCGCTCAATGGTGTCACAGCCTCAGTCAAAGCAACCTGAATCATGTCAGGCATGGAGGTCTCGAGCCTGGCTACTCGATGATCTGCAGAATAGGCAAGCTGTCCCATTTGAAGTAATGATTCCTGGGTGATCGGGGTCCGGGAGACAGCATCAGTAGGACTAGAAGGCAGCGCAGTAGCAGAAGAACTAGGGACATCAGAAGATACAACACAAGGAGTACCTAAAGGCCCAGGGGCCAGAGTAGGCTAAGATGCCCCTACAGGTGATGATTCTGTATTTACTGAGTCCACCGTGGCTTCCTTCTTCTTTTTTGCCTGATCCTTAAGGTACCCAGCTTCCATCCTCTGGATATCAGTGGAGGATGTGGGAGTTACTTCCACATCCTTCTTTGAATCTCTAGGTACCCGAGCACGTCTGCACAACTCGGTGATTAATACTGGGAAGGGAAGTGAGGTCTGGAGCTGCTTTGCATGCATATGAATCTATGAAGCAATGATCATCCCCAAATTTATCCTAGTTTCCTTTATTATGCAACCCAGACAGGATGCCTTAGCAAGGCGAAGGATCGACTCATTTTGGGACGTCATAATTGTGCTGCTGATAAAACTGAACCAGAATCTTGCAGCTATGTTCAGATCTTTCTTTTCAATCGGGGCCTTTTCTGCCAACCACTTTGGAGTATCATCTAAAATTAGTGGGGCTAACCACTTTTTCATCTTATCTAGTTTCTCTATTCTGATCAAGAGCTGGCAGTAATCATTAATCTTTGTGGACATGCCCAAGACTGTGTTGATTGCGTCATCATCCCACTTCTCACCCTTCTCCCTCTAACTAACACGTGGTTAATTGGTTTGAAATCAGTTGCCAGCTTCTTTTTCTGTGGTATCAAAGCACTGTAGGCACTGTAGAACTCACAGACTCAATTTGGAATGTATGGGTCACGTGTTTTGGTGAAGATCTAAAATTTATGCGCCTTTAGACAATGCATAATCTCAGGGTACCGATCAATAAATCCATCTATTGACAGGCGCTTCTACTCAATAATTGTCCTTAGCCCTTCAGTCTTGAATCTCTTCATCGACTTTGGAGGAGGGCTCTGTACTGGGGTGTGAACACCATTTCTTGTTCTGGGACCGAAGGAGTAGGGTTGGCAGGCTAAGGGTTCCTGATCCTAGATGGATCATTCATATTTTTATATCGCAACTCTGCCCGTTGTGCTATGGTGAGCTCATCATCCTCAGACTCTATAGTTTGAGGCTCCTGATGCTCATTCTCACCCTCAGATGAGATAAGGTAAGTGTCATACATGACATCACTGTCTGAGCTTGCTTCTGATAACTCAGATGCCTTGCCTTTACCTTTGCCTTTTTCACCAGTTGTGGACAATTTTGTGGCTTTGTCACTGGATGCAGTTGCATTCTCATTCAGTGTAATCCCCTTTGCTTTCCCTTGGTGTGACATGTTTCTCCCAACAACTTTAGACCTAGCCATGTTTGCAAAACAACGGGAAAAAGTTAAAACAAACTTAATCAAATTCATGTAAACACAGCTGCAGAAAGACTCGCCGAATTAATCAGCGAGTCGCCAAATCGCTTTGGCGAGCTAGGTCGGGCTCGTCGATAGGATTGGCTTAAAAATTGTGACAAAAAGGTGATGAAAAAGACCTTTCGGTGAATCGCCGACTGCTTTCGGCGATCAAGGTTTTGTCCGCCGAAAGTTACAGTGCAACAAGTGTTCAGAGGTGCAGACAAAAGGCGATAAATAATACTTTCGGCGAGTCGCCAAGTGCTTTTGGCGACCTCAGGCTTCTCGCCGAAAGTTACAGAAACCAATCGACGTATATAACATGAATTTAAAGGCAAGATGGGGACATCAGGAAAACCGCCGAGTAGTTCGGCTAGCTTGACCTAGCTCGCTAAACGGCCCAACGTACCTATTTTCAACCCAACTTCTCGAATTCAACCCCGCAACCGTTGAAAACAAAATCAGAGCATGCACAAGTTAAATTAAGTTAAAACCCATAACACCTATCATCCTGGGATACTCAGATTTCTCCCGGTTCTACCAATCTATACAACATGCACGCACACCCATATAAAATTTAAATCACTTCAACACACAAACATACGTGATTTCAAATTAAAACATGCATTTGAAGAATTAGTTCTTATCAGAGAGGCCCATCACACGACAATACGATCAATTTATTTGCATACAAGAACAAATAAAAAAAATAACTTTGGGGTTCAGAAGACCAACCTTATTTGAAGATTAAAATGCTATTTGAAGTGCTAGGCGGTGATGTAATCCAACTCCAAGCACAAATCAATGACCAAAATATTTGGAATGCAAAAATATTGAAAATACTTACTAGGTGCGAATTTGTGAAGTTTGAAATCGAAGAGAAGTGAAGAGTTTGAAACTTTAAAACCTTTGGCTACTAATAACCATCTAGTTCGCGTCCATTTGACGACATTAGTCGCAACCGCCGATCCACTCGGTGACGCGCCGAGTTGTTACTTATCTCGCCGAGTTTTACAGGCTCCAAGTTAAAATTGTGTTGAGCCAAATGGTGGATCAAATTGGGCACACCAACCTCTTCGGCGATGCGCCGACTAGATCATTTGTTCGCCAATCCTGCATTTTTCAAACACTCCCCTTACTTAAACCTGCACAAATCAACACACTGTTATTTACCAAAGCAAAAAAAATAATAAAGCACTACAAGGTTTTGGGTTTCCTCCCAAACAACGCATTAGTTAACGTCGTGGCACGACGCAAGTGAACACTCAAACTCTACTAGCGGGGTTTGCCTCATTTTCATCAGGAAACCCCTCTTTAGGATCCGGATAGAACTCATTTAGCACTTGGTCCATTTGGGATACTAGTAGTTGAATGAGCATAGCATGAGAGGTTGTCATCTGTATCAACAACAATACATTCTCCCTGAGCTCCTCCAGTACCCTATGCTGCTCATTAGCTTTCTGGAGTAGAAGTGTGAGCATTGCTTTGATCTATCCATCCTCCTTGTTCTTAAGTTTCCTTTGTTCATGAGGAGGAACATAGCACCCCTTCTTGTTGTATTGGACTTCAAGATCCCCAATTTTCTTCGTCAGCTCATCTAACTGGGTTAGCAGGACTGCTAAGCTGAAGTCTCTCCTTTCTATTGCTTAATTTGGCTCATTTAAGTTATCAAGAAATTTGGCTACTATCACATAGGGTTGTCGTACTAGGCTACCCGAGATAATTTGGTCAGCCAACTTTCTGTTCCATGGACTAAGACTTCTGTAGACACATTCCAGAAGGACTATGTCGGGGATTTCATGAGTAGGGCAGTGACTCAGAAGTGCTTTAAACCTCAGCCATGCCTCATGAAGTTGTTTGCCTTCTAATTGCTTAAAATTTAGAATCTTATCTCGGAACATCATCGCCTCTGCTGGAAGGTACTTCATTTGTTCAATCTCATCAATTACACTCATTCTTCCTACTTCAATACATGAAATCAACTGAAACAAAATGGCGGCGCTATTTTGACTTAACCTCTGCGGCACTATTTTTGACTTCACGTATCAGGACACTACTTTGGTTCAAGTGCTAACAATCGCGTGTAGTGATATAACCCAACCAAGGGTTGAGATCGTTCCCATAGGGAGTGGTTTCGAGAATTAATAGAAAATAAAATTAAGTTCTAATCAGTCATAGCTATAAACATTATCGAATACAAACATACTAAATCTAAGAGGTGACACAAGCGTCAATTATCAATGGGGGGTTTGTATTAACTAATCAACAAAAATGACATAAAATATAAGGAAACAAGTTAGTGAGACGAGATTCTTGGGATGTGATAGGAATATGGGATAAAAGACACTATCGGGTAGATGCTATTGATAGTACATCGCTGAATATTTGTAACTAGGCTAGACTTTAGTGGGGGTAAATTCTCTCTCGAGTAACTTACCCCGAATCAACTCGGTTTCTCTTGAACACCGAGTTGCCGCATTTAAGCACAACATTTGACTTAGCTCATTCACTCTCTCGAGTTGAAAGTGTGGGAGAGGGCCTAGGATTCACTCTCTCGAGCTAAACCCACGACGACCCAATAACCACCGGCTATCGATTTAGTAGTCTTAGTTTTAAAACCTCTATCTCGAGCAAGCAAAAAATACAAAGATGAAATCGTATTTGCAACTACAATCTCATTAAGTTCAAACAAAACTACTAAATGAAATCACATTTAAACAGCGAATATACCAACAATAAGCAGCACCCAACAGTAAATTTAACCCATACTCACAAAATCACACCCCAAGAATTGGGGTTTCAGCTAGACATGAAAAAGAGATAGAAATCGAAACCAACAAGTGTTTCCATCAAGTGGGTACGATGAATAAAGTCTTTAAACACGTCAAGGATGAAGATTCTTCGAGACCCACTTCCAATTTCTTGGAATTGAAAATCTTCAAATCTTCAAGTTGAAGCACAATGTCTCCAAAAACTCTAAGAACTAAAACTGAAATATTCTAAGTCTCTAAAATAAAATTTCTCTCTAAAGTCTAATTCTAAGCTAACAATTTAAGCAAGTATTTATAGTGTTTGAAAATTTAGGCTGCGGAGGATCATTCGACGCAGTTAGTCGGGATCGCCGACACACTCGGCGATCCGCCATTTGGTCTGGTTCACCGCCTTTCTGCTTTTGCCTTCATCATTCTCACATTTTGAGGCGTTGGGCGATAGAGTGATGCTTCGCAGAGCTGCTTGGTGACGCGTCGACTACTCCTTGACGCGTCGACTGCTCCTTTTTATCGCAGACTTGAACTTCTCCTTCATGGCTCAGCACACTGGAACATTCGGTGGGATTTAGGGCCTTTCGACGACAGGCCTAATGGATTTGGCGATCCTCAGGGAGTCCTTTCTCTGTTCTTTCAGCCGCTTTGTTCCTTTTTGCTTGATAGCGTCCATGCTTTGTCTATCAATCCAAATACCTGAAATTTAAGGGTTTACATTAGTTATTGAGACAAAATATGCATTTGAAGACACTAATTCTATCAAAATATAGCCCAATGAGTTCAAATTGTGGACTCATCAGCTTGTCACACTGGAACTTTAGGCGGTCAAATGGCCACTCGATGACTCGCCCAATGGACTTGGCGATCACCAGGCTCTCTTTTCTTTCTTCTTTCACCTCGCTTCGTTCCTTTTTGCAATTAGTGTCCTTGCTTTGTTCCTCAATCCAAATACCTAGAAATCAAGGATTTTACATCAGTTATTTACACAAAATAAGCATTTGAGGACACTAAACCTATACAAATAAAGCCCTAAATGAGTCCAAATCTCGGACTCATCAACACCCCTAACTTAAACTTTTGCTTGTCCTCAAGTAAAACTCAAGTTCAACAGTTCAAAAAGGATGTCTCAAACAGTGCTACACAAAACTCAATCATGAATGCACACAACAAGACTCAATTTACTTATGCAATGATCAATTATGCACTCAAAGATTCAAGTTGTGATTCACCATTATCAAAGAATCTCAAGTTCACAATACTTGCTTTAAATGCATGTTCAAGCTCAACAAAGGTACTCAAATGCCCTCACACAAAGATGATTCCATATTCACACATAATTTGTTCAATAATATATATCTCTGGAATCACAAACAACTCTCACACTCACAAAGATGAACACATGCATGACTCCACCCATGGGTTTGTCCTTATTTTCCAACCAACACTTGTTTCAACTCACTCAAGCTCAAAAAGGTTTTTACAAGGCTTGTAACGGGGCTGAGTGTAAAGGTATGGTCATTTAGGCTCAGTGACTGTTATCTTAATGAAATGTAGTATGAACAACACTTTCTTCCCTTTTCTTCAACATTTTCATTCATGCTCAAAAGTCACCCCATTATTCACTTTCCATGGCATACTGGACACCCCATTTCTTTTGCACTTTCGCAACTTTATTTCAAACTTTTTCATTCTCATTCCTCTTTTCTTTTTCTCTTCTTTTGTTTTGTATGGAGGGGTTCCATCTTTCTCAAAACCATGGATAACGGGGGACTACTTTGAATTTCTTGATTTACCTTCTCTTTTCACCACACCCCCAACTTAGGCTTTTGGCCTAAGTTTGCTATTCAACAAACCATACTTCATGAGGATTATGGGTGAAGGGATAAAGAAAGGTCACAATTTCCATCAAGTTTCTTCCAAGGAAAGGCTAAGGCTCAAAGGGTGTTCAAGCAAAGATCACACACTCATAAGGTAGGACACAAAAGCGGTATAATGTCAAATTGTTTCACTCTTTAAAATTGTTGCCTAAGATCATTTCAAGAGCTTGCATCACTTAGTCAACTGGACCAACGTGGCAAATTCTAGGTGTCATCACACATGGCTCACGATAAGCTCATCACACAAGGAATTGGCACCAATGTCAAAGAAGACTCCACACTTTCGCTAGTGTGCAATGTTCATCACAAGTAACTCAATTTGATAATCGGTTAGTCACAACGAGATGCAAAAAGTTTACATATTGCCTATGTAACTTCATTTGGCGTCATTGTAGCCGCACATTCATGTTTGTTCGATTGAGTGCACTATTAAATTCATCGGTATTGATCACAACCGACACTCAAATTTGCACAAGAACAGCCACAATTAAATACACAAGAGGTGGCACAATTTTTCAGAAGGGTCCAAAAATTATTTACATTCAAAATAAGGAGCCACAAACTCAAACATCCACAAAAACAGTGTCAAAATGCAATACATACATAAAAGTCATAATCACAAGACGTAAGTATGGAAATACCTCACCCCAACACAAACAAAAAATAATTTGTCCTCAATGCAATAAAACATCCAATAATCAATAAAAATGACAGAGAGGGAGGTAAACAGGGATCCTGTCTACACAGTCGCTCCATTTGTCAAGGCATCATTTCTCGGTTCAACTCTCTGATCTTGGGCCTCAGTGCCTGGAGTCACATCAACTGTACCAGATCCAGTAGGGGCTGCCATGGACATCTCTTTCAGCGATGTCTGGATCACCGACTGTACAATCGTCTCCTCCAGATCTGGCAGGTCTCCATATATGCTCTCTTCTCTAACCTCAATTTGATCCTCGTCGGTCTCTGCCGCCGACTCATCAGCTGCCACATCATCTATTGGCACATCTCCGGTGGTGACCGGAGGAATCTCAGAAGTCACTGGGGCATCCACATCATCCGTTAACTCCAATAAGGAAGTTAAGTCAGTGGACTTCAAGGAGTCCACATCCTCCCTCAGATCTGCAACCTCGGCTTTCAAAGCCGTCACCTCAGAAGACTCCCCCTGTCGACACTCACAAGTCGCAACTCTTGCAGTCAAATCATCAATAGAAGTTCAGAAGGGGGTCAGGGAAACAATGATGGCACTCTCTATCATACATGGGACTGCAACCTCTAATCGGGTAGCCCTCACATCAACCAAATGGGCCAGGTGCCCCATCTTCAGGAGTATAGCCTGAGTAATCTTGGCCGGCTGGGAAGAGGTAGACGTACCAGGAGTTAGGGAGGAAGAAGTGGGTGCAGATGTACCTGAAGGCCCGGAGGCCGGAGTAGGCAAGGATGCCTCTGCACGAATCATCTCTATGTCAATCTCCATGGATGTGTCCACCGGAGCTGCTCTCCTCCTAAGTGTACTCGGCCTCTATATGTCGGATATCAGTGGAGGATGTAGGGGTGACCTCAAAATAACTCATCTCCTCACGAGGAACTCCAGTACGCTGGCACAACTCTGTAATCAACATCGAGAATGGTAGGGAGGTCTGTCTTTACTTGGCCGTCATGTCCTTCTCCTACTCTATGAGGAGTCCCAGGTTAATGCTCCTTCTTGATATGATCGACCCAAGGTAGGCCGCCTTAGGGTGGCGGAGGATAGACTCATTCTGGGATGGCATGATGGTGCTGCTGATAAAGCCAAACCAGAACCGAGCAACAACATTCAGGTCCTTCTTCTCGATAAGGACCCCTGCGTCGATCCACCTCAGGGTGGTGTCAAAAATCAAAGGTGCAAGCCAGCCCTTTAAGTCATCCAAGGAATAAGTAATAGACAAGCCCTCATATGCCAGTGTAGCACCTAGATCCCTATCAAGTACAATATAAATGTAATTTCTACTGCACCCGACTTCCTTTCCCCGAACCATGACCGACTTCACTGGTTTGAAGGCATTGGCCTTGTTCTTTCCCTTGGGGCATCATCTCTTCGTATGCTGTATAAAAATCTTGGACCCATGTAGGAATATAGGGGCCTAAGGTCCTGGTGAACTTCTCAAACCAGTGGAAATGGACGGTGTCCCTCACTGCGTAGTATCTGCCCTGAAGGCCCTCTGTGGATAGCAGCTTCTGCTCTAAAATTGTCCACAACCCATCGACTTTCAATCTATCAAGTAGTCGGGGAGGAGGAACCACTGGTGGCACTGGAGCCACATGAGGTGCCGAAGTTGGCACTGTCTCTACTGTAGAAGGGGTGGCTGTTGGGACTCTCGCTGAGTCCGGACGAGATCTAGCACGAATCTCAGCTCTCCTGGACTGCAGTGGCTGGTCATTATCTGGCTTGGAGAACTCAGTTTGGGAGCCGACACTATTGGAGTTGTGCTCCGGAACCTCAGTCATAGGCCTTTTGCCTTTACCTTGACCTCCCTTTTGAGGCTTTGTCCTTCCTTTCTTGGGAGGATTGGCTTCCCCTTCATTTATTGCAATGCCCCGTGCTTTCTTATGGGGCGATATATCAAAATTTCTTCTATCCATATATGCAAAAACATAAAAAAGAGTTAGAAATAGTTCCAGTAAAAATGCAAAAAAATAGTTGAGGACAGACTCGCCGAATCACTTTGGCAAGCCAGATCGGTCTCGTCGAAAGGATTGGCTCAAACTTTCTTAAAAAAATTGGCATGTCGGCGATGGGAATGGTCTTTCAGCGAATCACCAACAACATTCGGTGAGCAAGGACTAGCCCACTGAAAGTTACAGTGCATTTTAGAGGTTAGGGGCGCAGAAAGGGCGATCAAGGACTTTCAGTGAGTTGCCGAGTGCACTCGGCGAACTCAGGCTTCTCGCTGAAACTTACATAATGCAAACTCAATATTTGCATAAAATTAAAGACGATCAATGGGGATTCGGCGAACCACCGAGTGGTTCGGCGAGCTCGACCCAGTTGCCAAACTGCCCAATGTGCGTACTTTCAGCCTCGACTTCCAAATTCAACCCCGTAGCCCCTAAAAGCAAAATCAAACCATTCACTCATTCAATTAAGTTAAGACCCATTACACCCATGCCTCCTGGATACTCAAACTTCTCCCGGTTTTGCCAAATTTGGCCATTTGATGACTTTTGCCCTTAAGAATGACGTCAACTGCTCCATCATTGGGTAAAATATGTCATTTAGCACAAATGCGGGTTACTTAGAGTTCACCCGACTAAACCCAACATCATTTTAGCATAACCCAACAATTTTAATCAATTTTAAGGCACACAATATTTGGGAAATTAACAATAAAGGCATTATAGGCTCGATATTCAAATTAAAAACATGCATACAAGCACACAATTACGATCAGAGAGGCCCAACACACTTCACTAAGATCAAACAATTGCAAATGAGTAAAAAATACTAATTATGAGTTTGGGGTTCGGAAAAACAAATCTATTATGCCGAATATATAAGTTGTAAAGCTAGGCAGCAATGATATCAACTCCGAACACACAATCGATGACTAATACACGATAAAAACACAAAAATATGGGAAAAACTATTTCGGGTGTGAGTTTGGAAAGTTGAAAAGTGAGGGAATGTGAAAGATTTTGAACTTTTGAACTTTAAAACCGTCCAGTTCTCGCCCATTTGGCGACATAAGTTTTGCTCGCCGACACAATGTGTGGGCACTTACCTTGCTAAGTTTTACAGGACATTCAGTTGATCTGTGGGTCCAAATGGTGGACAAAGTCGCGATCGCCGACCTGTTCGGCGACACGCCGATTCGCTCCTGGGCCCGCTGAGTTTTACAGACTTCAATTTCAAAATTCTTTGAGTCCAACGACGGTCCAAGTCGGGCTCACCGACCTCTTCAGCGAGTCGCTGACTGGAAATTTTGCTCACCAATCTGCACTTTTCAAACACATTCCACACTTTAACCTGCACAATCAACACACCATTATCTCAAAATAAAAAAGACAGCAAATAAAACTTGGGTTGCTTCCCAAGTAGCGCCTTAGTTAACGTTGTGCACGACGCAAGTCCTCACTCAAAATTTATTCTTGGGGTTGGCCATAGTATCATTAGGCAACCCCCCTTGTTGTCTCGAGTTCAAATTGGATGAAATATGACCCATCTGGGTCTCCAACTGTTTGATAAAGATGGAATGAGAGATAACCGTCTGGCTAAGGGTCGACATATCTTCCTTCATCTCTTTCTTAATCTTGTCTGACCCCTCAACCTTGTTGAGAATACGAGACAACATATCCTCAGACCGACCACCCTTGGAATCCTTTGGCTTTTGGCGCTCATGGGGAGGAATATATATATCCTTCTCCCTGTCTCTCTCTTTCCAAGTGGAGTTACCATCCCTTCACTCTCTATCACGATTCTTCCAACCTTCATCCCTGTTCCAACCTTGGTTACCACCCTGCCTCGGGTAGTTTGAATGATAACCACCTCCTTGGTTGGCTAGGAAGTTCACCTCTTCATTGTACAAAGCCTTAAATTTGGCCTCATCAGGATTAACACACCTGACACCCACAACATTGACACTTTGAGCACCAGCTCCCATGACGTTTTTGGACAAAATGTCAAGTTGTGTCATGATCTTTGCCATATTCTGGTCCCTTCCTTGGTCTTTCTCAAGCTGCTCCTTGGTCAATTTAAATGTGAGAGGGGAGACCTGATCTTCACGGGTGTAGCAAGCCCGATTAAATGTGGTCATACTATCCAAAAGCTAGGCTGCTATAATGTAAGGTTGTTGCATCAAACCTCCCGGAGAAAGTTGGTCAGCTACACCCTTGTTTACCGAATCAAGGCTTTGGTAAAAATATTGCAGTAAAACATTGTCGGGCAAACAATGAGATGGGCATTGCAACACCAACTTCTTGAATCACAGCCAAGTCTCATGAATTGGCTCACCCTCCAAATGATTGAAGCTTTGGATGTTGTCCCGAAGAGTCATCATCTTCGAAGGAGGGAAAAATCACACTTGAAATGCGGTGACAAGCTCTTCCCACGAAGTGGTTGATTCTCTTGGCAATTCAGCCAACCATTTACATGGTTATCCTATTAAAGAAAATGGTAACAACCTCAACCGAACTGACTCTTGGGATATGTTCTTGAAGGAGAATGGCCTGCAAATATCTACAAAGTTTCTAATATGCTCATTGGATCCTCATGAGCCAGCCCACCAAACAACCCTTTCAATGGCAAGAGTTGCAACATAGTACTTTTAATAAGGAACACATCGTTCCCTTCAGCCAAAGGCAAGAAAATGGCACCAATTCCACCCATTAGATGAGGGTCATAGACATTACGCTCACTAACATCGTTAAGGTTTTCGATGTCATCTTGGTGGCGCAGTTGGCTAACATTGCTTCCATTCACATTCATACTCTCTATTTCAAAACACAAACAAGAAAACCCAAAGTAAAAGTAAGTAGATTCGACTATAACTAAAAAGAACAAAATTTAACTTAACTAAATAATTTTAACCAACACCACTCCCCGGCAGCGGCGCCATTTTGATTAACGTTTCAAGGACACTTCATCCAATTCTAAGCGTCAACGGTCGTTAGTCAGTACAATAACCCAACTAAATAAGTTGGGGTCGAATCCCACAGGGAGTGGTACGTGTTTAAGATTCAAGAAAAAGTAAGAATATGTTATAATCAGCCATAGGAACAGACATTTACGAATAAAAGCATAATACAAATTAAGGGGTGACACAAATGTCAAATAACAGAGGGGTTTTGGTTTCAA
Source organism: Solanum piurae (assembly GCA_029582685.1). NCBI lineage: Eukaryota > Viridiplantae > Streptophyta > Magnoliopsida > Solanales > Solanaceae > Solanum > Solanum piurae. Next base: position 12,154 of record JAJOOO010017194.1, on the reverse strand, counting down.
ATTGTCAACTACAGCAGCAACAAACAACACAAAAATAACAATAATAAGATGGGTTCTTGGGATGTGATTTAATTATAGGCTAATGTAGACAAATGGGTAATTGCAACTGTTATAAAATAGCTGTAAATTAGTGAATAGGCTAGACTATAGAGGAGGTAAACTTTCTCTCAAACAATTTACCCCAAATCAAGTCAATTTCTCTCGAACATCGACAAACATGCAAAATAAGAACAACCTACGCCTTAGTCCATTCACTCTCTCAAGCTGAATGTGTGGAAAAAGGGTTTAGGATTCACTCTCTCTAGCTGAACCCATGACAACTCAATACCCACAGACCATTAATTAAGTAATCTTGATTTTAAAACCTCTCTCTCGAGCAAGCCAAAAACATGAAGGTAGAACTGCATTTGCAACTACAATTCTTTAAATTGAACCAGAATTACTGATTGAAATCACTTCTAGACAACATTTAAACTAACAATTAGCAATACCATAAACTAAATCAACCCATAACCACATAATCATACCCCAAGAATTGGGGTTTTAGCTAGACATTATGAAAAGGTAAAAACAGTTACCAAATTGATTATCCATCAACTGGGTAAGTTTAGATTCGTCCTTACAATGCTCCAATTCGAAGAATCTCAAAGATCCACTTCCAATTTCTCAAAAGTGAAAAGACTTCAATTCTTCAAAACTTAGGAAATACTAGAGAAAACTGTCTCATCAGTTCAAAACTCAATAATAGACTAAGATATTATGATATCAGATACTAAACTAAATGTTCAAAAATGTATTTATAGTCGCCAAAATTGTGCTGCAAAGAGTCACTCGGTGAAGTAAGTCAGGCTCGCCGAACCACTCCGCAAGCTGCCCTTTGGTTATTTCCATCACCCTTCTGCCTTGGCATTCATCATCCTCAAGGTTTGTAACTTTGGGCGATCTAACACTGCATTGCGGAACCACTCGGCGATCTGCCGATTGCTCCTTTATCTCGTCGACTTGGTTCTTTCCTTCAAAACTTGGCACACTGGAACTTTAGGCAGTCAAGTGGCCATTCGACGACTCACCAAGTGGACTTTGCGAATACCAAGCTTGCTTTTTTTCATTCTTTCAACCTGTTTTGTTACTTTTTTGCAAATTAGTGTCCTTGCTTTGTTCCTCAATCCATATACCTGGAAATCAAGGGTTTTACATCAGTTATTGGCACAAAATAAACATTTGAGGACACTAAACCTATATAAATAAAGCCCTAAATGAGTCCAAATCTCAGACTCATCATTGATCATGGAGGCGATTAGCACAATCCTTATGTGATGATGTGGAGGTGAATACCTACATTACACATTAAAATGAATATGGAGGCGAATACCTATATTCCATTAATAATGAATATGGAGGCGAATACCTATATTCCATTAATAATGAACATGGAGGCGAATACCTATGATTTATTTGTATGTATGACTAGAGGTGATTCCCCTTGTCTTTATGATTCATTAGTATGTATGACTAGAGGTTATTCCCCTTGTTTTTATGATTCATTAGTATGTATGACTAGAGGTGATTACCCTTGTCTTTATGATTCCATGATATGTGCGGCTTGAGGTGACTCCCCTTGTCCTTCATGATGAACTAAACATGTATGCCTTGAGGTGACTCCCCCTTGCATTTGTGAACATGAGCATGACTAGTTTGGATTGTATCTTTATAGGCCCCTCCAATACATGCATGACTAGTGGTAATTCCCCTTGTCTTTATGATGTTAAGAGATGATAAACATGAATGATGAACCTAAAGTGTCTAGCTTATGCATGGCACAAGCTTGTCTTAAGGTGACTCATGAAGTGTTTCTCTTATATGATGTATGCTTATATAGGATTGTGATATAGTTGCCTTCCTTGTTATGTTATTATTGACTAAAGGTGAGAGATTCCCTTGGTTATGAAGTAAGCTAAGAATGAGACCAATGAGTGGTAAGTATGCATATAGTGACTTCAAGGTTATGCTTAGTGTGAATGGTATTATGGGATGCCTTTCATGCATTGCACAGGTGTGCTTTGAGGTTACTTAGAAGTATAGTGCTCTTACGATATGAAAGCCTAGGTCTTGACTATGCATATATACTATGATTAACATGACCAAAAAGGGCAACTTATCTTGAATGGTATTATGGGATGCTATTCATGCATGACACAAGTATGCTTTGAGGTTACTTGAGAGTGGCCTTATTATTATGAGAATGATAGAAGTTGAATAATGTTTATATGATGCTTATGTTGGAGACTTTGCTTATTATTATGATATTGTCTCTTATGCTTATAATTGATGTTTTACGAAGTATTTCATATGATTATGGATTATGTCTTATATTGACTAACCCTTATCTTATGCCCTTATGGTGTTATGCTAGCTAACATATTTAGTACATTTTGTACTAATGCATACTTTGCCTACATTCTAATCAAATGTAGGGTTTCGAAGATTGAGTTCCATTCTTGAAGCTAGGTTTCTAAGGAGCAAAGGATTTGAAGATTTGGTGAGTCCTCATAGATTCGAGGACAAAACCACTATTTCATTTATCTGTTTTTATATTCATGTTGAGACTATTGTATGGGCTATGTCCCAAGAGTTATATTCAAAGATGTATTAGATGGTTTGAGACAAAGTGTAGTGATGCTTATCGTGACCAACGACACTAACCTATGGTACGAGTGTCTACGATCGTCGATAATATAGTAACCCAACTAAAGGTTGGGGTCGTGTTCCAAGGGAGTGGTTTCAAGAAATGATAGAAAAATAAAATTTAGTTCTTACTAGTCGTAGCTAAAGACATTAACGAGTAAAAACATAGTAAATTAAAGGGGTGACACAAAAGTGTCAAATATAAATTTGGGGGTTTGTCACAATTAGTAAAAACAACAAAAATAACAAGAAAATCAAGTATGGGTAAGAATTCTTGGGGTATGACCGCAATACAAGTTGAGATAAGAAGTTGGGTACATGCCTTTGAAAGGAAATTTGTAAGATAATGGTGACTAGGCTAAACTTTAAATGGAAATAAGTTTCCTCTCGGGCAACTTACCCAGTTTCAAATGCGTTCCTCTCGGACACCCATTTGCCGCATGAAGAGTAGCCTACACCTTACCCCACTCACTCTCTCGAGCTGAGTGTTAGGATATGGGACTAGGGCTCACCCTCTCGGGCTGAACCTCATGTCGACCCACTCCTTAGGCCATCAATCTAGTGGTCTTGGTTTCACAACCTCCCTCTCGGGCAAGCCAAAAACACATGGGTGGCTTTGTATTTGCAACTACAAATCCTTTAGGTTAAACCACAACCACTAGGTGAAATCACCACCAAACTACATCTAACCTATCAACAAGCAAGACCCAACAATAATATCAACTCATATTTGCTAAATCACACCCCAAGAATGGGGGTTTTTAGCCACACATAAAGAAATAACAAAATACACCTAAAATGATAGTGAAATAAAATGGGTATAAGAAATTAAACCTTGATTTAAGCAAAGGAAGAAGAATGGAGAAGACCCACTTCCAACTTGGGGATGACGAAATCCTTCTTTCTTCAAGTCTCCCACAAAATCCTCTCTAAACTTGAGAGAAAAATATCCCAAAAAGTACTATTTTATTCTTGAAATTAAAATAAATGTTCGACTCTTAAAAATAATAACTAATGCTAGTATTTATAGTTTTCAGATTTAGTGCTGCAACGAACCGTTTGGCGAGGTTAGTCGCGATCGGCGAATCGCCCTTCTTCTGGTTCATCGCCTTTTGTGCTTTGCCTTCAACATGTTTGTGTTCTGGGCCATTTGGCGGTATAGCATTGCTTCGCGAAACTGTTCGGCGAAGCACCAACTTCTCCTTTCATCGCCTTTTTGATCCACTTCCTTCAGGGCTTCGCTTACTGGAACAAAGGGCGGAGTGCTTCCCTTCGGCGATTCGCCAAGAGTGATTGGCGAAGCTCAGGCTTCAGTTTTACGTTCTTTCCAGCCTTTTTGTTCTTTTTTGTGCCTAAGTGTCCATGCTTCCGCTAAAACTTCAAATACCTGAAACTTAATAGTTTTCATCAGATATTGAGACAAAATAAGCATTTGAGGACACTATTTCTATTAAAATAAAGCCCTAAATGAGTCAAATTTGTGGACTCATCAACAACCCCAACTTAAACTTTTGCTTGTCCTCAAGTAAAACTCAAGTTCAACAGTTCAAATAGGATGTCTAAAATAGTGCTACACAAGACTCGATCATGAATATACACAACAAGACTCAAACTACTCATGCAAAAATCAATTGTGTACTCAAAGATTCAAGTTGTGACACACCATTACCAAAGATTCTCATGTTCACAATACTTGCTACTAATGCAAGTTAAATCTCAACCATAGTATCAGAATGCCCTCACACAAATAATGATTCCATTATTCACACACATAAGTTAATCAATTTAAGATCAGGAATCAGATGCAACGCTTACACTCAGAAAGAGGAACACAATGCATGTTTTTACCCATAGGTTTGCCCTTATTTTCCAATCGATCTTCGATTTCGCTTACTCAAGATAAAAAAGGTCATTTCAAGGCTTGTAATGGGGCTGAGTGCAAAGATATGGTTATTTTAGGCTCAGTGACTAAAGATCCTCATGAATTGTGGAGCTTTCAACACTTTCTTTTCTTCACCTTCTTCTATCAATTTTTCTTCTAGTGTTTCTAGGTCATCCTATTATTCACTCCATGGATTGCTTGGAAACTCCATTTCTTTTGGACTTTTATTCCACAGTCTTCTTTTTCATTCTTTTTCTCTTATTCTCTCTTTTTTTCATATGGAGGGCTTCCATTTTTCCGCAACACCATGAGTTAGAAGAGACTTTTCTTGCACTTCTTGACTTCTCCTTTACCTTTTCACCACATCCCCAACTTAAGCTTTTGGCTTAAGTCGGCTATTCACTACATCACAAGTCATGAGGATTATAGGTGGTGGTTGAATAAAGGTCTAGGTTTTATCAAGTTTTCTTTCAAAGAAGGGTAAGGCTCAAGGGGTTCTTAAAAGAGTTTCACACGCTCACGGGTAGGTCACAAAAGAGGTATATGTCAAATTGGCTCACACTCTTTAAAGTTGCCTAAGATCATTTCAAGAGCACACCTTACTAAATCAATTAGACTAACGGGGCAAATTCTAGGTTTATTCATGCATGTTCAATGTAAAAGCTCATCAGACAAGGCATCAATACTAAAGCCAAACAAGACTACACACTTTCTCTAGTTTGCAACGATCATCACAAGAGAAATCAATTTGATACATGGCTAATCACAATGAGATGCAAAGAGTCCACATATTGCCTATGCAACTTCATTTGGTCTCATCGTAGCCACACATTCATGTTCGTTCGAATGTAAGAACTATTCAAGTCATCGGTATTGATCAAAATCGAGACTCAAATTTGCCAAGAAACATCCACATTCAAGTGCATACAAGTGGTGACGAAGCACCGACTGCTCCTTTCATCACCTTTTTGATCCACTTCCTTCAGGGCTTGGCTTACTGGAACAAAGGGCGGAGTGCTTCCCTTTGGTGATTCGCCAAGAGTGATTGGCGAAGCTCAAGCTTCAGTTTTTATGTTCTTTCCAGCCTTTTTGTTCCTTTTTATGCTTAAGTGTCCATGCTTCATCTAAAACTTCAAATACCTGAAACCTAATAGTTTTCATCAGATATTGAGACAAAATAAGCATTTGAGGACACTATTTCTATTAAAATAAAGCCCTAAATGAGTCAAATTTGTGGACTCATTATGTAGTAAAGACTTTCGCTTGCTTTTATGAAAGATTTTGATTGTATGGATAAAAGTTTTTAAAATTTCCGTACTTTTCTATTATCTTATGTTATGATATGCTAAGGGCTTATATGAAATCCCTTCGGGGTCAAGTATGCCATGTTACATCTAGGGTGTACCGCTGGGTCGTGACAACTACAAACTTTCTTCTTCTCTTTTCTCACTCAAACACCAATTTTTTCCTCCTGAACTGGTAAGTTTTCATAATCTTTACAAGTATTTTTTTATATTAATAATTTTCTTAGGGTGTATTGATGTTTATCAAGAAAACTTGGTGCAATAATATTTTTTGTGTATTGATGTTCATCATGGTTTTTGAGTGAAAAAAATACTATTCATAATTAAAAATAATAACTATGTATACATATTTGAGGTCTCTTATTAAAATTGTATCTTAGGCCAATAATTTTATTGAGACTAAAATCCCTTTGTGAGATAACACTAATATATTATTGTTGTTGAACTAGTTGGTGAAAAAAATAATAGAGCTCTTAATAATTCTTCATCCCAATCTTTAGTTTCAGCTGGAAAAAAAAGTTTTGGGGAAAAAAAATATTTAATCGTCTGAATTGGAAATTGATGAGAAGATGATTACTACTGTGGAGTTATTGATTAAAAAATAGTGCACCACATTTGAAGAATATATGAAAAAATTAGATGGACTTGGATGGGAAGAGTCATTATACAGTACATGTGTTAGTATATTTTGTGAAAGTGTCCACTACAAAAAAGCATGAATGACGTTAGAGGTTCACAAGTTAGAGAATTGGATTAAGGTTATCGGTTAGCCAAAATATATGTTAGGCGCTGATAATGTGATATCTTATTTATTAATTTTCAACTAGTATTTATCATACTTATTGAACTTTTTGATATTATATTGTGCCTATAAAATACTTTTTATTCGTGATTTTTTTATGTTATGCTTGATGATTATGATATTTTTTTAATCAAAAAGTAATATTTTTGTTGAAATGAATTTTTTATAACATTTTATTAATATAATGTTTGATTTCATATGCACATCTAGATATTGAAAACAAACAATAATCATTCAGTGTTCAGATTTAGAGACAACATCTTAAAATTCAGAACTAGATACCTAGCTCTTAATGCAAATCTTAATGTTCAGACGTGTATTCAGATTCAGAGGTCTTAATCTTAATAAAAACAAATGAGGCCTAAGTATCTTTACAGGTATATAGAGTTGCTTTTCGAGGAAGCCATTCAAACTTATTATATTTGGTATATATTATTGATGTGAGGCAAAACTTAGGCCGTTTCTTATATTATTGTTTTATTATATTATTTGTGTACATCACATGTTCTGAATTTCATTATACTGGTATATTGGTTTTATAACCTCCTCAATTTGAAAAAAAAATACAGTCGGGACCCAGAGTTGTGGATTTTGAAGGATGTCTAATATCTTCCCTTCGAGATCACTTGAACCCTTACCTACGATCTATTTCTTTTGTAGACAATTTTTATTGATTAATTTATTGGTTTCATAGTTTTTCCTATAATTAGGTGGCAACTTCCCTTTAAATTTTTTCTTTATTCTTTTAAATTGATTATTATTTTTCTTGAGTCACCACGACGTTATGTCTTTTGGGATGTCAACATTGTCAACTCTCACTCAGCGATTCACTTAGATAGTTTGGTGAGCTAAGACAAACATTCCGAACGTGACAGTGTAAAAGAGTCAAGGTCAAGCATAAAGGCCGATGCCAGCTCTAACTCGATAATTTACCGAGATGATTTGGTGAGATAAGACAAGTCTGACGAATATGACAGTACCCAAGTCATGATTTCAAAATTAAAAGGCGATGTGGGACTTACTCAGCGATTCACTTATTCACTTTAGCATGCAAAGACAAGCTTACCAAACAGTTGATTTCAGCCCAATGCCAAGTTTTCAAAATTAAGCACCAAAATGCAATACTACCCAACATTTAAACAATTAAACAAGTTATCCATATACCAATTCATCTCTAGGTACAAAGATTCCCCCCAAACTCAACAAAGTGTTGCAAAATCGATGATTTGGTTTTAAGAAATATGTCACCCTATCTATCATTAGGCAAATACAGTCCTTACTGACAACAATGGGCTAATCAGACTACACCCAAGAAACATTCAAACAAAACCCATACCATTCATCAGTTAACTTTCAACTAACAATTCACACCATAAATTTTAGCAATTTTTGGCACAAATTTAACTATTCTAGCTCTTGGGCAATATTTAATTGGTTAAGTTAAAGCAACCCATTTGATTTACATAGAAAATTAGCAATATATACATTAAACCCAACAATATGTACCATATCAAGCAAAAAACAGTAAGGGTAATTTTGAAAACCAACCTTAACAAGTAAGGATCTATGAACAAAAGAGGAGGACAGGTTTGGGTCGAGAATCACAAGAAATATAACACTCCACATAAACAAATTGAAGCAAAAAAAATACTTAAATTAGTATTTAGACTAAGAGTATAGAGTGTAGGAAGTGATGAGATTCAAAAAGATCAAAGGATGACTTTTTAAAGGAGAAAAAAAACCCTGGACCTTTCGCTGTCAGGTGCATTCAGAGATCTGCTACTAATGTCGCCGAACGTGGTTGGCGAATAGCTGAAAGAGCTTAAGCTCATTTATGATGCCTCTACAAATACCAAATTCGAAGTTCAACTCGGTGAACCCGATGTTGTTTGCCCAATATAATTTAGCGGATTGTCGAATAAGTACCTGTACGACGAAGTTGACAGTGCCATTTTTTAAAATTCTTGGCTAAGAAGGTGCACATGAAGATGTCCGCCAAACCACTTCGACAGATTACCGAATGGGTATTTGCATCACCCATGTTGTCCTTTTCACTTTGGATTTAATTTCAACCTAAAGAAGAACCTTATTTATCGTCGTGGCATGATATAGCTCTTACTCATTAAACATCATTCTTGGGGTTGGGGATGGTATCAATAGGAAAAGTTCCTTTTTGCCTTCGATTTAAATAAGTGGAGATTTGACACATAGGAGTGTCCAGCTGTATAAATTACAAGGATTGGGAAGTAACCGTTTGAGTCAAAGTGGAAAGATCATTTTTTCAAGTTTTCCAATACTTTATCGGACTCTTCAACCTTGTTAAAGATCCTAGTCTACATATCATCAGTTCTAGTCCCTTCTGGTCCAACTTGCTTTTTTTGTTTGGGACGATCATGAGGTGGTAATATCTATCTTTGTCAGTTCCACAATCTCTCCAATTACCTCCTCTATCTTGCCAATCTCTCCAACCAATATCCATTTCCTTAGTCTAACCTTGGTTCCTACCCTGTCTAGGATAGTTTTTGTGAGAAACCCCCATTGGTTTCCCGTGTATTGCACTTTTTCATTATACAATGCCTCAAAAATTGCATCATCCGGTCATTTCCCACTGCTCACACCAACTGCGTTCACTGATTTGAATCCATCCCCAATGACATGTTTGGATAAGAAAACAAGTTGGGTCATCATCTTAGCCATGTTTTCATCACGCTCATGGTTCTTCTCTATCTGTTCCTTACTCATACACAACTATAGAGAAGATACTTGATCCTCTCCAATATGCCCAGCTCGGTTTTACTTGGTCATATCATCAAGAAACATTGTTGCCACATCAAATGATTGTTGCATAAGCCTTATTTGAATGAGTTGGTAAACCAACCCTTTGCTTACTATATCAAGGCTACAAGACAAATATTATAGGAACAAGTTTTCTGGAACACCATGTGTTGGGTATTGTAACACTAACTTTTTAAATCGCAACAAATTCATAATGAGGCTCACCTACCACTCTCTTGAAATTATGATGATATATCTAAGATTCACAAGCATTGAAGGAGGGAAAAATCTTTCAAGGAATGCTTCTGTTAATTCCTCCCACGAAGCTATGGAATCTTATGGTAGTTCGGTGAGCCACCCAGTTGCTTCTCCTGATAAGGAGAAAGAAAACAACCTCAAATAGATGGATTCTTATGAGATGTTCTTAAAGATTGAAGGCTTACAAATGTCCACAAAATTTCAAAGATGTTTATGGGAGTTTTCATGAGCAACACCTCCAAACATCCTGCTCATCTGGAGAAATTGCAACATATTTCTGGTTACATGATAAATTGCTCTCTCAGTAGTAAGAGGTAACTAGATTTATCATGTTCTTTCGACGACGTTAACATACATCACCGTACTGACAAGCATCATCACTTCCATTCTCGCTCATATTTCCACATGCAAAAAGGGGCACAACAACAACACCAAACATAAATGATTTTTACTTCAAACCAAAGAGTTCACAACTTAACTTAACAAACTGAATTCTTAGCTACCACTCCCTGGCAGTGGCGCCAATTTTGATAACGCTCAAATGACTCAGTAAAACAATTAAATGAGTAAGAGATTGATAGTAATATAAGTACCTAACAAAATAGTCAGGGTCGAATTCCTTAGAGACTGATCTAAATGTAAGAATTCAATGAGGAAATTAAAAGTGCAAACCAATTCATTGTAGCAATAAGTACAAATGGGTGGATGATTCTACCAAATTTAAGAAAGGGTTTACGAATCAGTTATAACATTCAACTAAAAACAGGGATGTAAACAAAAAAATCTAGGGGTGTGAGAGTTTGTATCAACATCAAATAGGGGTACAAGTATTTGCTCAATAATGATAGAATAACATGAAATTTCTAGGTATTCATCAATACACAAATCTTCTTTTGATCTCAAAGTATCATATCATAGAATCTCTTTTTGGTCTAATCTATGTAAAATAAAAATCAACCCAATACCTTACTAAAATATCTCTTTCGAGAAGAATGAAAATAAGAATTGATCAACAATTTCTCTTTTGATCAAACTACAACAACCAAACCTAATTTGCAAGCATTAAACTATTTACGGACTTTAATTGATCTTTTTCAAGCATCAATCGAGGATCTAAGGTAGGATTAAGTTTGCAACCTTAACCCATAAATTAGTCTCATACGAAATAGCTCAAATCCATGAATGAACAGTAGAAATACATAGCAAGACACAAGATCCACTAAATTAAATAAACACCCAACTCTATAATCACACTCCTAGAATTGGAATTCTAGCCAAGCATCATAAAAGGGAAAGAAATTAAACCAATTATGTTTTCATCTATTAAAGTGTTGATAAATAACAATAATCTTCAATAACCCACTTCGAATTGAACCCTCGATTTTCAATTACAAGGTTGTTCAAAACTCCAAAAACCGATAATAGATAAAAGTTATTCAAAAGATTAAACATGTCAAAAGATACATTTTCTCTCTCTTTAGGAACGATATAGCTCTTACTCATCAAACATCATTCTTGGGGTTGGGGATTGTATCACTAGGAAAAGTTCCTTTTCCCTAAGATTTAAATGAGAGGATATTTGACACGTATGAGTTTACAACTACTTAATTGACAAGGAGTGGGAAGTAACCATTTGAGTCAAAGTGGAAAAATCATTTTTTAAGTCTTCCAACACTTTGTTGAACCCTTCAACCTTGTTAAAGATCTTAGTCAACATATCATCAGTTCAAGTCCCTTCCGCTCCACCTTGCTTTTTTAGTTTGGGACGATCATGAGGTGGTATGTATCTATCTTTGTCAGTTTTACGATCTCTCGAGTTACCTCCTCTATCTCGTCAATCTTTCCAACCAATATCCCTTTCCTTAGTCCAACTTTGGTTCCCACCCGGTCTTGGATAGTTTGTATGAGAACCCCCCATTTCGTTCCCCATGTATTGCACTTCTTCATTGTACAATGCCTCAAACTTTGCATCATCCGGGTATTTCCCACTGCTCACACCAACTGTGTTCAGTGATTTCAATCCATCCGCCATGACATGCTTGGATAACAAGTCAAGTTGGGTCATCATCTTAGCCATGTTCTCATCCTGCTCATGGTTCTTCTCCATCTGTTCCTTGCTCATACCCAACTATAAAGAAGATACTTGATCCTCCCTAGTATGCCAAGTGATATACCGTGAGTTTACGGTATTTCTAATACATTTCACTTACAAGTTGTGTGTGTCTAGGGCCTTTTTGTATTGGTTTTTATGTGTTTTTATCATATTTTGCAGGAAAGATGTTCAGGCGCGAAATTAAAAAGACAGCTGAAAGGAATGCAGAAAAGGGCATCTACGGAGATGATCTACGGACCGTAGGTCTATTGACGCTCCGTAGATGGTGGTCGTAGATCAGCAGCCAAGGCATGGAGGCAAATCAGGGAAATCTGACCAAGTGTGGAACCACGGTG
>JAJOOO010017193.1:0-25678 GCA_029582685.1 Solanum piurae | reverse complement strand
CTTGAATCTTTGAGTACACAATTGATCTTTGCATGAGTAGTTTGAGTCTTGTTGTGTATATTCATGATTGAGTCTTGTGTAGCACTATTTTAGACATCCTATTTGAACTGTTGAACTTGAGTTTTACTTGAGGACAAGCAAAAGTTTAAGTTGGGGGTGTTGATGAGGCCACAAATTGGACTCACATTTTAATAGAAATAGTGTCCTCAAATGCTTATTTTGTCTCAATATCTGATGAAAACTATTAAGTTTCAGGTATTTGAAGTTTTAGCGGAAGCATGGACACTTAGGCACAAAAAGTAAAAAAAAGGCTGGAAAGACCGTAAAAATTGAAGCATGAGCTTCGCCAATCACTCTTGGCGAATCATCGAAGGGAAGCACTCCGCCCTTTGTTCCAGTACGCGAAGACCTGAAGGAAATGGATCAAAAAGGCGATGAAAGGAGAAGTCGATGCTTTGCCGAACAGTTTCGCGAAGCAATGCTATACCGCCCAATGGTCCAGAACACAAACATACTGAAGGCAAAGCACAAAGGCGATGAACCAGAAGAAGGGTGATTCATCGAGTCATTCAGCGATCGCGACTAACCTCGTTGAACGGTCCGCCACAACACTAAATCTGAAAACTATAAATACTAGGCTTAGTTATTATTTTTAAAAGTCCAAACATTATTTTTAATTTTCACTTTTAGAACATCAGTTTTAGTATTTTTCTCTCAAGTTTGGCGAGGGTTTTGTGGGAGACTTGAAGAAAGGAGTTCATCTTCCCCAAGTTGGAAGTGGGTCTTTTCTATTCTTCTTCCTTTGCTTAAATTAAGGTTTAATTTCGTATACCCATTTGATTTCATTATCATTTTAGGTGTATTTTGTTATCCCTTGATGTGTGGCTAAAAACCCCCATTCTTGAGGTGTGATTTAGCAAATATGTGTTGATATTATTGTTGGGTCTTCCTTGCTGATAGGTTAGATGTATTTTAATGGTGATTTCACCTAGTGGTTGTGGTTTAATTTAATGGGTTTGTAGTTGCAAATACAAAGCCACCCATGTGTTTTCGGCTTGCCGGAGAGGGAGGTCGCGAAACCAAGACCGCTAGACGGATGGCCTAAAGAGTGGGTCGACATGAGGTTCAGCCCGAGAGGGTGAGCCCTAGTCCCATATCCTAACACTCAGCTCGAGAGAGTGAGTGGGGTAAGGCGTAGGTTGGCCTTCATGCGGCAAATTGGTGTTCGAGAGGAACACATTTGAAACGGGGTAAGTTTCCCTAGAGGGAACTTATTTCCATCTAAAGCTTAGCCTAGACACTATTATCTTGAAAATTTCCTATCGAACGCATGTACCCAACTATTTATCTCAACTTGTGTTGCGGTCACACTCCAAGAATATTTCCCCATACTTCATTTTCTTGTTATTTTTGTTGTTTTTACTACTTGTGACAAAAACCCTCTTTTGATATTTGACACTTTCGTGTCACCCCTCAAATTTACAATGTTTTTATTCGCAAATCTCTTTAGCTATGACTAATTAGAATGAAATTATAATTAACTACTATTTTCACTACCACTCCCTTGGGACACGACCCCAACCGTTGGTTGGGTTACTATATTATCGACTATCGTAGACACTTGTACCGTAGGTTTGTTTCGTTGGTCACTATAAGCATCAGGGAGTTATCCTAAATGCCTAGTTATGGCATGGGGATCAGTGGAATATTTTAAAAACAAGTAGAGCCCCAGAAAAAAAATTGTGACTTGCATGGGACTTTTATATGGCTCATTCTACAACAAGAATATCATCTTTCTGACATATGAGGGCCTCCCGTCTTGGAGCCCCTGCCTAACTATCTCTAACCAGTTGAGTTCCAGAGCGTTTCTTTTCCATACGTACAAGTCTGGCAGGGTTCTATTTATGTGAGAGCCGCTGGGGCAGAATTAATCCCGCCAAGGCAAAATTTCTCCCGCCAGAGCGGGACAGGACAAGGCAGAACCTCAGCCCTGTCTCCTCTTTTTTTCCCTAGTCACACAGATGGACCCCGAATCATACGCGAGTCAATTATCACGACCCTATCAGTGGTTAACAACAGAACTGTAAGTCATAAACCTTAGCATTAATCGTTAGATGTGATAAACAGCAAAAACCAGCATCCATGTGCTTGCAAAACATAAAGAAAAGCAAAAGAGAAAATGAACTTTTTCTTTACATGCCCAAAGAGGGGCGAAAAAACAAATTAGGATCCCTGGGACTGGGAGGTATCATCATCAGAGTCTAAGTCCTCCGGGGATACCAGACTATTCACGACCTCATCTATAAAGGTAAAATTCTAGAAGTCACCTCTGTTGACTCGGGGAACCTCCTCTCCCGAGGCAACGCAAGAGAAGATGATCCTCACAGCCTTCCATATTCTGACCATCAGGCGATCCCTCTCTAGACCCTTCCTTTTCTCCTGACGTTGTTCGCTGCGGAGCATCTCAACCTCCAGTGCAGTGCTTGGTCAAACCGGAGTTATGCTACCAAAAGAGTGTCCCAACCACCTCCGAACGGCAGCCAGGTCCTCCTTCACCTGTGCACCTGATAGAGGGGGCTGGGACCGGGTGGGAAGAGTGATGTCACCTGTACCATCATCTCTTACTTTATCATCCACCTCCGCAGCCGCCTGACTACTGCTGGCCCTGTTCGTCCTCCTCCTCTTGCTCCTGGAAGTAGAACCCTGCCCAACTAAAAGAGGATGAAAGGGGATCCATCGGAAGTACCTCATCAGTGTCGAAGAGTTGCACCCCCGCCCTCTTGCACATTGCAGTCACCATCCCTGGTAAGGAAAATGCCTTCTTGTTACCCCAATAGAAAACCTTCCACTCAGAAATGATCTGTGCGCCCACGTTCAGCCCGATCCCCTGTAAAGCGCAAGCGATCACTAAATCCCGTGGAAAGGTCACTTCGGTGCGGTTGCCCGACGGGCGAAACCTCTTAGTAACCAAGTGCAGCCACTGCTTAGCATCCGATGACTAGTCAGTGCTAGTGATGCCCGCTATAGTTGCCTAGTTAACCCTATCCCGACGAGTAGGCTCCACTGGTGTATCCATGAACAAGCCCAAGTCCATCTCCCTTAGCTTGGCCTCATACTCCGTACTGGGAACCTAGGGCACGTCGAGTACATCATTAATGAAGCGTTCAAGGGGATTTCAACTTCCTGGATGCAGATAGTAGGGTGGGGATCATCCTAATGAATAGTAGGTAGGATGTCATAAAACTCCCTCACCCATGTGGAGCGTGTAGCAGGAGGAGCATCCGTCAGTGGATCCCATCTGAACTCCATCAGCCGAGCATAAAAGGCAGCCACCTTCTCCTCTAAGTTCAGTAAATGGAAATCTCGCTCGCAGCAAAACTTGGTGGTTCGGTGGTCGTGGTACCTTTCCCGACTTGCAGCATCGGGAAACCGAACGAAGGGTAGATTTTTCATGATTAAAGGCATCCATAGTAGATCAACCTGCAATTGTTATCAAGAGTATATGTTAGAAATTCGGAGGGGGAATTGATAATGTTTGGTTAAGAAAAGGAAAAAATTTCTGATTTAAGTGGCATAGGGCTATTGCCCCACTAAGTCCCGCCACAACGGTGCAAATCCTGCCAGAGTTGGATGATGGAGGCTGCCACAATGGGATGAAGGAACGATCATGGCACCTCTTCATCCAAAAACCCTTGTTTTTCAAAGAATTTCAATAGATCAGAGTCTAGAAAGTATTCTAGTACCTAAATATACTATCATTCTAGCAAAATAACCCCTAAATAGTGTCCGAATCTGAGTTTTACACCAAGAGAAACTTTCAACTTTTCTCCTCCTTTTCGGTATCGTTTCAAGCATATTTTCACGAATTCCTTACGCCCAGAACGTTGTGGAGACGTTAGGGATGTAAGGGAAGTGTTCATGCTACATTTTTCTAATAATATCAAGCAACCATGTTTATTTTTGAAAAGCTACCTCAAGACCCTTCTAATCAATTGTTTAATGTCATGCATTCGTTGTTAAGTAACTAATGAAGTAATTAACGTAAGGAACAAGAGAATTAGCTTTAAATTGACGCTTGAAGTGGAGCGATTGAGAGTGTTTTTGAATTTTGGGGGAAGTTTAGTAGAAATAGGAGAAACTTTTCTTTTTCACCCTACTTACTGGTTACGATTACCCGCTACAACGGAAGTATCTCCACCACAGCGTCCCCACCTCAGCGGGAACCCTACCGCTCTGGCAGAGCAGGCTGCATAGTAGAATGCATTTCTTTCCTTCATGTTTGTCCTCATTCCCCTAACCGATCCCATGAGTATAGAAACTTTCGTTCTTAAAGTTGAAGAGCCACCACCCTTTGTGGTTTTGTGATGATCCAATTCATTAGTTTAGAAGTACTCCGAGAAGGGTGTAGGTTTATCCCTTCGCTAGTCGTTCGGGGACGAATGAAGGGTAAATTGGTATCTATTGTAATGACCCGAACCATCTTTAATTAGGAAAGGAAAAATGTTGGGGAAACTAGGTTTCCTTTCCCGCCAGAGCGGGCTTCATGCCGCTAGGGTGGCGGTGTTGTAGCGGGATAAGTGGCCGCTGGAGCGGGATGGATGAGAGAAAATATAAATAACGCGAAGTCTGATTTTTTTCTTTTTTCCAAAAACACCAAAAAGAGGTGATGATCACCCTAGAAACCCTCAAAAGGATACTCTAGGCTTAGGAAGGAAGGATAAAGTATTTTCTAGCGTAAGGATGTCGATTGCTTGCGAATTTCCGATCAAGTCCACAATTTCATCGTCCAAAATCTAGAATTGGAGCTATAATCCCGTGCAGCTGCTTAGCACCCAGGTAGGCAAGGTTAATTAAATGAGTAGTATAAATGTGTGACTCACTACGTAGTATATTGGTAATTGATGGTAGTATTCATGCGTAGGCTTTTGTGCACTGAAAAAAAGATGATTATACGTATATTCTTGAGTGGTACATCAAACGTATATCGTAGGAGGAAGCCCTATCCCTTTAACTAGGGCAATGTGATGGTCGGTTCTCTGTTTGTGAGATAAACTTGTTAATGTTTTTTGTGAAATGCATACATGTATGGAATTAGGGATAATATGAATCGTACCTAATGAAAAGTATGAATATGAAAAATTGTATGCCATGAATCAACACTTGATTGTTTGATCATGAGAATGTACATTGTGATTGTGATTGTGGCTTGTTGAATGGATCGAGTGTTAAGTTCCAACACACTAACCGGGATGGGATGTCACGTATCGACATACATATTGGATCGGGTGTAAAGTTCCAACACACTAACTTGGATCGGGTGTCACGATTCGGCACACTAACAGTTTGGGCGTGGGTTCCATGAGAGGACCATTAACTTGTCATATATACATATTGTTGATAATGTGAAATTGGACATGTTTCTGGAAAAGATAATTAGATTGTACATTATGCTCTTATATGTGAGTTCACAGTGTCATAAGGTAATTGGGTATATCTCATAATGAATGAACTGTGAATGGTCGAGTCTAGATTGGGAAGCGAGTGGGGACCTAGGGTCTCGGCTTTGTTATTGATATTTAGAAAGGTGGTCATGTGTATTGTCATTGAGGGTGGGGGTGGTGTCATGTCGTAGTGTTACTAGTTAGGTTTTTCCCCTAGAAAGAGGTAGCATTGAAATGCTTAAGAAGCCTTGATGGAAGTACCATGGGGTTACAAGTTGAGTGGTGTTGATGATGAAGTAAGGGTGTGTCCTGACTGTTGACCGGATTGGTAGTAGTCATTTCTGGAATTTCCTCTAAGGGATATAATGATAAAGTATGATCAATAACGGAGCGAGTAAGGTTTAGAGCATGTAAGGCATTTGGGAATTATAAAGTTAGAGGAATGAACAGTCTTATTGCATGTTTCTTGCTAGTTGATTTTTTATATTAGGCGATGGGTATCGGGTTGACTGATGATGCCTACCAGTACGTGTGGTTGTACTGATACTACTCTTGCTATGCCTTTTGGCATAGTCTAGTTGCAGGATCAGTGATGTTTCATAGGTAAAGATGAAAATAATCTCCAACAGCTTCTACTTTTTCTTCCGCACGATGGAAGTTGCGTCATATATAATTCTGTTATACCTTGGACTCTTAGTAGCTCTTTTACCTTTTTAGACTAGATTCCTGAGGTGTTAATTACTTTACAAGTCTTAACTTTGAAATGTTATAAGTTCTTATTTTATACAAATCTCTATGAAATTGTCTGTATCTTAGTCCTCTTAATCTTCCGCATGTTTTAAATAGTTGGGAATGGAGGAGGGGGGTTCTCCTACTTAGGTTTTAGAGTAGGTGCCCACACTTCCCGATGGGTTGGGTCGTGACACATAGTCACACTCTCTTTGAAGTTACCTTATCCGAAATAAAGGAAATTTGGGCATGAAGTAAGAATAGGAATACCAGGTTTGGGTAATATGATTGCTAATTATTAAACTTAGCAACACTCCTCAACTACGCTCTTCTTTCCTTATAACATACCTCATTGGCTGCAACTCCTAGTTCCCTCAAGGCTACATGACTTATCTTACCAAGGCTTGAGTCTAACGGCACGCTCTTACTATATTCAAGCATAACCCATATCCTAAGGGTTCTATTCCTTCCTATAGGGAGTCTCATCCCAAAAACATTACTCTTTACCATCTCATTTAATCAACATTGGGCTCATATCAAGAACTTCCTCATGTTTAACAACATCATATTCAAGCTTAGTATTCTAACAACTCAATGGACTCTTACTAACCAACTCTTTAAGAAGTTCTCATTCTCTCATCATCCCTGCCATACCAACTAGAATTTCCCGTATTACTACTCGGGATGAACTAAAGGCTCTCATTTAACTATTTCTCATAGTAAAACCTCATCCTCCTCTTCCTTCTCATTTATAACCTTAGGTGGGATTATCACACCATCATTATCACAATAAGATCATCAACCTTCTCCTTCTAACATCACTCCACTACTAAAAGGGCCCCTAAAAGATATCTCCCATACTCTTTTGAACTCATTACTATCTTTTTCTCAACACTTGACTTGAATTTCTCGTCATATCATCTCCATTTTAGGTCTAAAGCTGACACTTGGAAGCTATGGACCTATTCCATCATCTCTAAACTGGTCTACATCCTTTTTTCACAACTTAAGTACTATTTTCGCACTTCTCATACCTCATTACTTAATTGCTTCTCGAAGCTTTGGAACATCATGACCCTCTCAAACAAATCATAATCCTAGCTTACATCTATCACTTCATGAATACTTTGTGCTTCTATTAAGCACATATATTTAGTCTCCTCTAACACGATGGCACATTGACATCAACTGTATTTTGGTTAAAATATACTCTATCTAAACATGACTAGTAACTATTCCTTTTCTTTCTATCAAGAAGTCTCTGCAACATTATTATTCCTTATTTCACTCATAAAGGAACTCATCACTTATAACTGACTGGGTGCATGATTTCATTAACATATTCAGCCATGTCACTATCTCCCTTTCATAGATTACTAAACCTAGCTTACTTTCCTCTAACTCTGGGCACTTTCACTACTACTGCTCATAATTTCATAACTCATGCTAACTTTTTGGGATAAAAATACTACCCAAGCTCTAAACATTCTTCATCATAAGGGGTGAAATAGGGCTTATAGAAAAGAGTACAACTCGCTTTTAGGTTGAATGCACCATTCGTATGAACATGAGCGCATTTCTTTGAAACTCAACACTTAACTCACTCTTGGGCTTCTTTCAAGCCCCTCTAGAGTCTCGTGGCTTCCTCAAAAAAATTTCTAAGAGCAACTCATCAATAAATGATTGACTTTGCTTTTCAACCACCTCTAGTATGGGGGGTAGTCGAATGGATATGCGAACACACGAGTAAGAATAAATCTTTATGTCATAGCTCTATTGCAGAATTTAAAGTATGAAAGAAGAGAAAGTTTTCCTAAATATTTGTAGTCACTTATTTATAGATGTGGGGCCCTCACAACCACAAATAAGATCCTACTTGACATAGCTTCATAGACACCCTAGGACACATGAACGTTGTGCTCTGATACAAAGTTTGTCACGACCTGAGCCTACACCCTGGACGTGGCCAGCACTCGAGAACCATTGCAGGTCTCCAAGCAAACTCTCATCCTAGGTGGCTACAAGCGGAAGAATGACTCAAGCATACAAAAGCATAAAACTGAATTAAATTTCATTGAACTCAAATACTCAACCTTTTTAAAAGTCTGTATAATACTCAAAATCAAAGTAAATACAGAAACTCCTCAAATATGTCTATCTATGAAGCCTCTACTATTACAGAAGGATATCGAGACAAGACCCTCAACATCTCAAAACTACTAACTATAAGATAAAGGTGAAGTCCTCCGGAATATAAGATGGCTCACCAAAGCTGACTGGAATATCACATGACATCAACAAAACATCTGTTGATGATCCTGAAGGATTATATATGCATCATGAAACGACGCATGCCAAATGGCTTAGTACATGGAATGTACGAGCATGTAAGGGGAATTCTAAAGCATAAACATAAGCTTGAACTGATGGAAAAGAAACATACTTACCTCTTCTAAACTCACTCAACTCAACTCAACTCAATGAAATATAGTTCAACTCAACTTAATGAAAACAAGGCTCAACTGAATAGCAAGATACTCAACTCAGTGAAACATAGTTCAGCTCAACTTAGAGAAATATGGCTCAACTCAACAATAAGATGCTCAACTCAGTGAAACATACTCCAACTCAACTCTTTGAAACATAATTCAACTTTGGATACTCAAGGATAAAGCAACAATAAAAGATGCAATATCAGGAACGCTTTTAAAACAATGGATAATAACTCAGTTGTAGGCAAAAGTACAATAATAACTCAATTGAATGAAATACAATAATAACTTTTATTCGTATCTGTTTGGGAGATTCTCTAAATGACAATCATCATTATGAGTTATGTGATGATACAATGTTAAGCCCACGCTGCCAGAACTAGTCACTAGTATATGCTAAAAATCAATTACTACTCCCAAGAATATACTTAGCTCATATGTTTTATGGGGGCTGTGAGTTGTAGGATTGTCGCTAGTCATTGTCACTAGTCTATGCTAAAAAGCAATTAGGAATCATCTAAAAAGTATGACTTTTTCTACCCATGTTGGCTACATAGTTTATGGGGGTTGTGAGTTGTAGGACTCTCCCCCATATCGGTACTTAATACTACTCCCAAAAATATACTTATCTCATATGTTTTAAAGAAAACATAACTTTTTTTGTGTTTTGATATTATTACTCAAAATTCTTTCTCTTGAAAGAGATGGTACTCAAACTGCTCAAAACTCTTTTGGAAATCTCAGCTTCCTCCTTTATTAAAAATGAAAACATTTATTCATGAAATACTTAGTTCCCATATAACATTTTAATGAAAATGAAACTTGACTTCACTCTTCCTCATACTCATTTACTCAAGGCTTTAAACAAACTATGAATAATTTTAAAAGACTTCCCAAAGTAGGATTCATGCTGAATTATGGACATGAATGACTCAATTCAAGGTTTTCAAAAACCATAAATAGAACTCAAGACTCGAAACTCAATGACTACAAAATTCAAGGACTCAATGATACAACTCATCCCATGAATGCTCGGCTCATAGGGTTCATGCGGGACTATTGTCACGATCCAAGCCTACACCCTGGATGTGGCCGGCCCTCGAGAACCATTGTTGGTCCCCAAGCGAACCCTCCTCCTGGCGGTTGACTACAAGCGAAAGACTAACTTAAGCATACAAAACATAAAAACTAAATAAAATTCAAACACAACTTTAAGATAATATGAACAATATTGACTAGAAAACTCTGAATAAAATAATATATTCAACTCGCCATAAATAGGCAACTTAAGCCTTTAAAACATTTAACAAAATAAATGAAACGGACTTCTCAAACTCTACTGTCTATCTTTGAAGCCTCAAAATGAAAAAGATGGAAGTCGGGACAGGACCCACAACATTCGGAAGCAAGGAGGCTCACCATAGCTAACTCAAACTCCATGTGGTATCAACGAAGCTCCTATTGATGACCCTGAATACCTTTAACTGCATCATGAAATGATGCAGGCCAAATGGCTCAGTACGTGGAGTGTACGAGTATGTAAGGGTAATTCTAAAGCATAACATAAGCTTGAACTTGATAAAAAGGAAACATACTTACCTCTTCTCATCTAACTCAACTCAAGAATAAGATACTCAACTCAAAAGATAAGATATTTAACTCAGTGAAACAAGGCTCAACTCAACAATAAGATATTCAACTCAGTGAAATAAGGCTCAACACAGTAATAAGACACTCGACTCTTGGTACTCAAACTCTGGATACTCAACTCAATATAAAGCAACAATAAGAGATGCAATATATGTAAAGCGTTTAAAATAGTAGAAAGCAACTCAATGTATTTAAGAATACAATATACTCAGTTTGTATGCAAGGATACAATATAAACTTTGTTTGTATATGAAAATACAAAATAAACTCTGTGTATATAAGAATACAAAATACTGTTGTGGGAGTTTCTCTAATCGACAACCATCACTTTAGAGTTGTGTGATGATACAACATTTTGCCTCACCCTGCCAGGGTTGTCCTATACCTTGCCAAGGGAATAAAACCTAACTACTAAGTGGATCCACTAGTCTATGTTAAAGCATTAAGGAATCATCTAAAAAGTATGATCATTTTCTGCTTATGCTGGCTACATGGTTTATGGGGGATGTGAGTTGTTTGAACTCTCCCCCATATCGGTGCTCAATACTACTCCCAAAATATACTAGCTGATGTGTTTGAAAAACATGACTATTCTTCTGGTTTGAGATAACTGCTCAAACTACCCTCTTAAAAGAGATAACTACTCTTGAAATAACTTTTGAACTCATAACTCATTTAGATATCTCAATTTCTCTTTTATCAATGTAAAAACTGATGCCTCTGGGAATACATAGTCCCCTTATACTCATACTTGAAAACTTTTTCTCAAAAACATTTCAAAACCATATAATAATATGATCATTGATGACTCGGGCATAAACATTAATGATATATCTAATACCATACTGCTCATACATTGATGGCATACTCGATTGTCATACTAATCATGCTTTAGAAACTCTTTTCTCAAAACTCATCTTTACTTTCTCAAAACTCAGTTTAAGAAATCAAATGTTGGCTTTAAAAATCTTTTCAAAATTTATAACCCAAATCATAGGGTTCATGCGGAATTATGGACCTAAACGACTCTACTCAAGAATGTCAATGATACCTCTCATCTCAAGACTGCTCGATTCATAGGGTTCATGCTTAATTATGGTCATGAACTATTCAACTGAAGGACCTTCATGGGTAACATGTAGTATCCCCATGAGTAGGAATATAATCCCAAAATGATTAGTAACTCAGTACTCAAGACTTAGAACTTGAAGATACTACTTCTCTCAAAGATACTCAACTAATGAGTTCATGGGGAATTTATGGGAATGAACGACTCGACTCAAGGGTCTAAATAACCATATGGAACTCATGGATACGACTCTTCTCATTCTCCTACTTACTTCCTCAAAACTCAGTTTAAAACTCAAGGGTTGGCTTTGGAAAACTTCTTAAGATTTATAACTCAAAATAGGGTTCATGCTGAATTATAGACATGAACAAATCAACTCAAGGATCTCAATAAGAATATATAAACTCAATAATTAGGAATAGAATTTTATAAAAGAACCATGAACTCAACAACTCAAATCAACTTATCTCAAGAATACTCAAATCTAGGGGTAGAATCCTAGATTTTTCTTTTACTATTTTGAAAGAAGATGTAAGGTGTGAGGAAGAACTAGTCCAACACTGTGATAGCCTTACATACCTGGAAAAATAATGTTCTTGATGAATCTTTAAGAATCTTGAAAAAGAGCTTGATTAGAAGCCTTGAAACCCTAGCTTGAAGGTAAACGATCAAGAAAATCTTTCTTGAGATTCTTGAATTAGTTTCTTGATATCTCTATGGCCAAGAATTATGATTTTCATTAGTGATTTATTATTGTATGGAGGAATTTGAGTTGAAAAGAATGGAATTCTTGGAGAAAGACTTACCTTGAAGAAGAATCTTGAATGGAGTCTTCTACTTTGATATTTCCTTAGGGTTTTCCCCTAGGGTTTGAAAGAGAAGAGAATGATGGACTAAAAAAAGAAAATCTGATTGTTTTGAACCTTTAATTAGTCAAGAAATTCGTTTAGGGTTTTTTTGGATGTAAAATAACAAAAACAACCCTTTTTAATGTTTTCCCGTCAGATAATTCGTAACAGCAATGTATAGGTTACTAAAATAGTCATAACTTTTTACTCAAAAATTAAATTGACACGAAATTGGTGGCATTGGAAAGTAGATTCAAATACCTTTAATCAAATAGATTATGGCTCATGTAACTCTTTATATTCTAAGAGATATGATCATTTGAAATTGACCCAAGTAGAATCTTATATCTAAACTTAATCGATAAGAAAACTTCAAGAACACTTAGCAATAACTCATCAAGAACTTAAATCCTTAAATTTCAAGAACGAAATTACGCTGAATAAATCATGATTGGCATGTGGGTGCACGAACCCAACACTATGGAAGCTTACATACCTCTTAGGGAATAAACCCTTGGCGAAATCCAAAATCAAATCCTCCAGAACTCGATGAAATCTTTGACTTTTCTCCTCTTTTCTCCTCTTTTCTATTCTTGAACCCTTTTATAAAACCCTAGGTGTATATTAGGATTGTAAAATTGTAGTGATCGGGTTCCGTCGTTATAGAAAAACCAACAGGGAAAGATTTTGGATCGGAAAACTTTTTCGTAGTAACTTGAAATTTCCCAAACTAGTCTAGAATTGGATGAAATTGGAGTCATTAAGGTGTAGCGAAATCTGGTAACAATCGGGTGAATTATTTATGATTTTAATTACATGCGTAGTTAGATAAGTAGTTAAGGAACCTGTTCGACTTTACGGAATTAAATTTGGGTGAGTAAAACTGTCGGAATTGATCTTAGCGTAAATGGTATTTTATGAGTTTCATTAGTTAAAGAGGTGTTGTGAAATAGGGGTCTTGGAATTATTAAAATAGATCACTGGTTTCGTGCAAGCCGCTGCAGCGGGGTGAGGGCCGATGTGGCGGGTTCGACGCGACCTAAGTTCGTAAATAAACCCCAAAACGTCTTTATTCTGCACTTTTCGATTTTTAGAGCTAAGGAACGAACCCCAGGCGAATCTTGAAAGTTTTCCACCATTCTTGAGGCTAAAGATAAAATTTTCACTCCCCGAATCCGATTTTCAATCTGTATAACGTAATAGAATGGGTAATTATTGATGGGGGAGGGTTTTAATCTAGATTCCATGGTGGAAACAACCCTAAATTGGGTACTTGGGATCATGGGTATGATCTAGGATTGTTAGAATTGTTAGTAATCCGGGTAATTAGTGATTTTTTATTGATTCTCGTGTTATTATGATTGTTTGTAGACCAAGAACAAGCGAAACGAATCCAGAAAGGGAAGAATCCAGTTTCTTAGGTTTCAAGCTTGTTTCAAGGTAGGTGATGGTTGTGATTCTATGATTGCGTGATGTATGTTTGTTCTTGCTTCATTATGATACTTGTATGTATATGAATGTTGCATTATTGATCACACTTGTTGTAAATGATATATATTAATGATCAATGCCATGAATCATGACTAAATTGTATGAACTTGAGAAGATACTTGTGATTATAATTGTGGTGTGTTGAATGGATCGGTTGCCACGTTCCGACATAACTAATTGGGATCGGTTGCCACGTTTCGATAAATTTATGGGATTGATTGCCACGTTCCGCATAATTATGGGATCGGTTGTCATGTTCTGTTATAAACATTGGATCGGGTACCACGTTCTGGGTATGCTAACTGTTTGGGTTAGGGTTCCATGAGAGGACCAATGACTTGTCATAATAGTGTATCTTGAGGAATGTGAAGTTGTTCGTTGTTCATAAATGTTGATAATGTTGTATATGTTCGATATATACACGTGATTATATTGATGTAATGACTTATATATGTTGCACTTAGTGGGGATAGCCGCATGATCCTACAAGTACACTATTATTGTGTACTGATACTGCACTTTGATATAATCTTAGGCATGACTTGGTTGTCTCCCTATTATGTCGTGCTTAATTTTAATACTAAGTCTATAACTCTAGAAATTCCGGGAAGGGAAAAATTAGAGTGGAAAGGGGTGTACATGCCTAAGCGAACTAAGATCATATCCTCTATTCGGGCTACAAAATTGATAGGGTAGGGTTGTTTGGCGTATTTGGCTCATATTAAGGATGTTGAGATTGAGACTCCATCCATTGAGTCTATTCTTGTGGTGTCAGAATTTAGAGAAGTGTTTCCTAATGACTTGCATTTTATGCCTCCGGATAGAGATATAGATTTCTGCATTGATGTGAATCCTGGTACTCGTCCCATTTCTATCCCTCCATATCGCATGGCTCCCGCAGAATTAAGAGATCTTAAAGCTCAAATCAAAGAGCTTATTGATAAGGGATTTATTCGCCCTAGTGCTTCTGTGGGGTGCTCCAGTTTTATTTGTTAAGAAAAGGGATGGTAGTATGAGAATGTGTATAGATTATCGACAATTGAATAGGGTCACTATTCAAAACAAGTATCCCTTACCTCGAATAGATGGTCTCTTTGACCAATTGTAAGGGGCATCAGTTTTCTCCAAGATTGATCTAAGGTCTGGCTACCATCAGTTGAAAATTAGGCCTGAGGATGTGCCCAAAATGGCGTTTAGGACCCACTATGGGCACTACGAGTTTCTAGTTATGTTCTTTGGCTTGACTAATGCTCCCGCAACTTTTATGAGTTTAATGAATGGGGTGTTCAAGTCATTTCTCTATTCTTTCGTCATAGTCTTTATTGATGATATTTTGGTCTATTCGAAAAGTAAGTAAGAGAATGTTGACCATCTTCGTATTGTTTTGGGTGTTCTTGGGAAACAAAGGTTGTATGCTAAATTTTCTAAGTGTGAATTTTGGTTGACTTCGGCTGCATTTTTGGGACATCTGGTCTCAAAAGAAGGGGTATTGGTAGATCCTCAAAAGATTGAGGCGGTTAAGAATTGGGTTCGGCCTAGCTCTGTGGCGGAAGTTAGGAGTTTTGTGGGGCTCGCTATCTACTATCATCGATTTGTGAAGAACTTTTCTTCTATTGCCACTCACTTGACTAATTTGACCAAAAAAGAGATACCATTTGAATAAACTGAAAAATGTGAGGAGAGCTTTCAAAAGCTCAAGACTGTCTTTACCACCGCGCCTATTCTAGCATTACCGGTTGAAGGTAATAATTTTATTGTTTATTGTGATGCTCACATTCTGGTTTGGGTGTTGTGTTGATGCAGGATAAGAATGTTATAGCTTATGTCTCGCTTCAATTGAAGGTGCATGAGAGGAATTATCCGACACATGATTTAGAGTTGGCAGCGGTAGTGTTTGCTCTTAAGACACGGCCTAAAGTTTGCCTAACATCGATATATACAAATAATGAATAAAGAATATAATTCAAACTTCATTCGAATAGCTTCAACAGGAAGAAACTCTGGGTACCTATAAAGACACTTAGTAAAAGTGTTAGTCATAAATGAATATGAATAAAAATAAATGAATTAAATAATAACTTAAAAATAAAAATCCGTCTTATTAACATGGGAGGCCTTGAAAATCGACGGCTATTTCTTCATCGGCCATTTTTAACACACAAAATATATAAACTTTAAACTAAATTTCTGTCTTTTAAAATGGGGAGGCCTCAAAAACAGACGGAGAGATTTTGTCATTGGCCAATTTTATATGATATTTTTCTCAATGCAACAATAATATTAAATTAAAGAAGGATAAAATAACATAAGTTGCAACAACTAAGTGAAATAACAATGTAAAAACACGGCTTGCTAAAAATCCTTAAAATCCATACAATCATTTCAATAAATTAAGAGCAGTCAAATATACACCATAAAGCAACAATAAGCAAATGAATAAAATACATAATAAAAATGAAATAAAGCAAATGGATCTCAACTGAAAAACTACCAAAAATGAACTTTACTAAAAGAAAAATGAAAACAAAGCTTCATGAAAATATGAATAAATCACAAAATGAACGGCTTAAAATAATCAATTTAATGTTATGAACATAAATAGATGGATAAAAATAAAATAAATAAACAAGAATAACTCAATCATATTGAATCAAAACCTAAACTAACAGTGAATAAAATCATCTAACAAACAAAATATAGACATAAATATGTATAAATGCAAAGAATGAAAGAGTGTCACCGAAGGTAAGTTTTCTCGGGCAAGATTTGAACAAAATGAATAGGAATGGAGGCTGGTCGGGTCTTGATTATCTCCGCCGGATCTTTCATTGTCCAACGGAGTTGGAGCCAGTGGCGGAGCCAGAATTATTAGTAAAGGGGTTCAAAAACTGAAGAAATAAGCACACGAAGTAGACGAACGGGGTTCAACATCTACTTTATATACCTAAAAAATTATTTTAACCATGTAAAAATAATATAATTTTCCACCGAAGGGAGTTCGGATGAACCCCCTAATGATAAATGTGGCTCCGTCACTGGTTGGAGCCACATCGGAGATGGAGGTCAGAGCTCCGAGCTCGTTATTTGATGGAGCTTTGAGCTCAGTAATAACCTGTAAAAAATAAACAGAAACTCTATAGGGGGAAGGGGGGAAGGGAACTGACCACTATCTTTGTTTTCCTCTGGTTCATCAAAGCTTGAACCTCCTCATTGGAGTCACTGGTTGCAGTGATTCAAGGGGAAAAAGGATGGGGTTTGTTTGATGGCTGGTTTTCTGGGTTGAAGGGTGGTGGCATTTGGTGGTTGGTCTAGTTGTTTTGAGGTGGTTGAAGGTCTATTTGGTTGCTGGTTCTTGAGGTTGGAGAAAATGGTGAATGGAGGTGGTTTCGGTGGCTGTTTCCTGTCGTTTTTAACCGAAAAAAGTAAGGAATGGAGGTTGAATCTCTTGGGGTTTTGGGTGGTAATCGGAAGTTTTGGTGGGGTTTTGCTGGGGAAGTAAGGTAAAGGGTGTTTGAATGGTTTTTTATGTTGTACCAGAAGATTGAAAATGGGGTCTCTTGGATGGTGTACTCGCAAGATTCTGGCGGATTATAAACACTAAAGAAATTTCTAAAGACTAAATAATCTGAAAATTACATTGATTCTCTTATCCACCACCACTAACTTAATGACCAAGAAAGAACTTAAATAGAAAATCAAAAATCACCTATAATACAATATCATTATCTTAAAACCGTGGGCCAAAACCACTAGTTAGTAAAATATCTTTGTGTGAAATGTTATCCATATTTGAATGAAATTCTAGACTGTGGAAAATATCAACGTTTAGAAATACTTCTAATAGCATAAGTTCGTCAACAAAAATATTGAAATCATAATATAGCATGTCATATCACCTACTAAAAAATTAATTTTATGATGCCTGAATGATTATGTGACATGTTATGTCACCTACTAAGCTTTCAAGTTTCTCAAAGAAATACAAATCCTCAATGAAATAAAGAAATTTGAGTCAAACAAGCAGAAATTTGAGGAAAGTTTAGCAAAGCAATGGGGAACCGGTGGACTTCCATAATATGTCTAAACCTACTAATAACCCTCATGCTCCCATACAACAATGTTGAGATAGGAGAAAGTTTTGATAATTAATTCAATATGTGTCATAAATTTCACACAACAATCTTTCTTTTTATCTTATAAATTGTGGACAGTAATAGTATTATTCAAATGACTACTATTTTTTGTGAATCAATTGGATTTTCGTGGAACAATAGGCACAAAAATGTTGTCACCAAAGACATAATATAATGTTTATTCGGTGTTCAAGTTGGTAAATATGTGTGATTATAGACTTGAATCTGCTAAATCAAGTATAAGTTTTTTAATTATGAGAGTGAAACTGATACTGAAAATCAGGCCAACACTGTGCACCTTCCAAGATTGCAAGAAAGTGTTGTCCAGTTTCATCCAAAATAAGACGCGGATATGGGATTTTAAGTCTTACATTAATGTTTGCAATTTACTATAGACAATTCAAATACATTGGATA
This sequence comes from Solanum piurae, assembly GCA_029582685.1. NCBI lineage: Eukaryota > Viridiplantae > Streptophyta > Magnoliopsida > Solanales > Solanaceae > Solanum > Solanum piurae. The sequence continues at coordinate 7,409 of JAJOOO010017193.1, read as the reverse complement.
TCCTTTAAGGCTTTAATATTACTTAATAATTTGGATGTCCTCTTTCTACCTTGTGACCTATATATTTTGACTTTAACTTCACTTTTAGAATGTAGAAAAAGATGAAGAAAAATTCCTTCTTCCTATATTTATATTATGTTGGATTTTCTTCACTATTTAATCTATATTTGTTTATGTGCTTCTAGTTTTATGTTAGAAGAGAGCTTTCAACTATGTAAAAGGAAGAAAATATGGTGTTATCATTAGGATGTTGTTCCCAAAGATCCATCATGTTCATCTCCATCTTCTTTAGGTGCTAAAGCTAGTAAGGTATGAAAATACTATAAGCCTATATGTTTGATGAACTTGTGTGGAATATTCAGAGAAAAGTTAATCATGTTAAGTAAAAATAAATTTGACTAGCAAGATGGTATAATTATTGTGGTAATTTCTCAAGTACAAAGACCAATGATGGAGGGTGCATTGGTGATTCCAATTGATATTCCTTCAGCCTGCAGATATGTAGGAGCTCCTCCACGCACCTGATCCTTCTAATATTTTTCCCCCTTTGTCCTTTGTCCACGTCATAAGCTTCCGAACCTTCCTTAGCCTGTAGCATTTTTTTTGCTATCCCTTTACTGAGAACGCCTTCTCAGGTAATAAACTTTCTCGGGTCCCTTTGTTCTTTCCTTCAAGTGCCACATGTATTCAATTGATTTTCACCCTATACAATAGGAAAACTAATGCAATGACATGATCAATGACTTGGAATAATTTATACCCCATGTCTCCAATGCTTCTTAAACTTTGCCCACAGTCTCTTTATGCTTAATTGGATCTATAACTGGAAAAATGAACTTTGTATCACAACTGCTTACAGATTCCTCTGTTTTAGTTGGTGGAACGAATATTTGTGGCACTTCGTTGTTTCCAGCATCAACATTTCCTTTTGATACCAGCCTCAACGCTTTTAAATCGTTTGTTACATATATAAAATGGGATTTTCAGTCATTACATAACAAAGGATTTAACAACATCATACAACAAAACTTAAGTTATCTTTACAAACAAATGTTGTATTTAAGGTAACAAGACAATATAATACAATAAGTAATAACCAACATCAAAAGTAAAATTCTCACATCTCATCATAAATTTAGTTATTACATATTAGATCTTGTAATGCGACAGTGCAGAAGTTCCATCTAGATCTTTTTTACGGTAGTACTCACGATAGTCTTTCACTGTTGTTGCATGATATTTTGGAGAATTACCTTCTGACAACAATTCATTAATCGGTCAATAAAGCTTGGAAGATGACATTGAATCTGTGCCGAAGAGGCATGGAACTGACACTCTTGGTCCAACTATATTTGCCAATACTCTGTGCTCAACACTTATGTACTGTTCATTTGATATGAACTGAAAAAAGAAACCAAAATAAGCAAATGGTATTCACTCTTATCGATCGTACATGGATTAGAAAATTAAAAAAAAACTAGCCTTCAAAATATCTCCAATGTTGACCACAAGAGCACCACGCATAGGAGGAACATCAACACATTGATTCTGGTGAAGCACTTGAAGTCGTCCGATGTGATTTTGTAGAAGCACTGTGAGAAAATCATTGTCAGAATGTTTGTTGGTTCCTATGGTGAGTTCTGGTTGTGGGCATGCTGGATAGTAAATGGCCAAACACCAAGTCCCTCCGCGCAATCCATATATTTGAGATGAAAACGATCAAGACCGAGACCTTCAGACAATAATCCAAGCAAGGAACAACCCAATTTCATCATATGCTTAGAGTAGTCCATAAGTATTTCCCTGCAACAATTTTGTAAAATTAATGAAACACCACATCTCAATATTTATCACCACATAATACATATTCAATTATTGATTGGCTTTCTAATTCATATTCAGAACATATACCTACATGGTCTTGGAAATTCTTCTGGACTGGGAGGGTAAGGAGCCATTTTAAAGAAAATGTAATCTCTCCAATTTGCAGCTGGAACAAAAGGGCTATACAAATCAAAATTGCTAGCATGAACCACCTTTTTCGTGATATCTCGAGTGTAATACTGTTTCTTAATCTCGATATCTTGCTCATAAAACTGTCGGGCTCCTCATAATATTTCATCAAAGACAAATATTGGAATACCGTGATTAACCACTTGGAAGAAGCCCCATGTCTCCGATGCATATCTTAATTTGTCCACAACCTCTTTATTCTTGACTGGATCCATCTTGTCGATGCCTTCAAGGTCAATCACAGGAAAAAATGAAGTGTGTTCCACATGTATCCGAGGAATATGTCCTGTTTATTGGTGATAGAATGAATATTTGAGGTATCTTAGTGATTCCAACATCAACAAGACCTTTGACACCAGCCTTTGTATCATTAAAGGCTTTTAACTCACTCATTTTGTCATAATTACTTGTCTGATTAACTGTGGCCTCAAAATTCTCAGTTCTAGAGATTACCATCTTCTTTGCTAGGATGGGATGTTATAAACAATTAATTTGTAGAGCTCCTAATGGGAAGCAGGGGATAATATAAATACTTATTACTATTTATGCACAACACTCTCATCCCAAATGTAGACGAAAAAAGAAGAGGCTATAAACAAGGAAATCTTCATGATAAGCTTCAGTCCCTTTCACTGGTCACTGTCTGAACCCACTAAAAAGTTTCAACCCCACCTATATCCCAGATCTTCATGAAAAGCAGATTCATGTGATATACCAACGTGGCCTCCTGACAATGTCACTTTATCTTTATCAGATAATCTATTACAGCAAAAAGGAAGAAGAACTTGAGGTCTACAAGGTATAAACAGTAGGAAATCGCAGCTGTAAATTGCTACAGAAAATCTGAGAGTGAAGAAGACTTAAGTTTTCTTAAGTTCAACTTTTTTCACTGTATGTTTCATTACATATGTTCTATTTATAAATAAAGTGTGAGAATTACAACCACATAATAAGCAAAATAACTCACACCAAACTATGTACATATGTGGCTGACTAACCACCACTCATTTTATATCAAGACTACATATCTTACAACAAAATATCTACTATGTAGGATTTTCTAGAAAAAACATTATTTTCTAACATATCTACTACAAAATATCTCCAACCTAGGAGTTTCTAGAAAAATCTTACTTTCCTAACATATCTAATACAAAATATCTCCAATCTAGGAGTTTCTAGACAAATCTTAATTTTCTAACACTCCTCCTTAAGATTTTTCATTGAAACTCCTTGCAACAACCTTTGAAACTCAAACTTTTTAGTGGAAATAGCGTTGGTCAAAATATCAGCCTGCTAATCTTCACTGATGCATTGCACCAACTTAACTTCACCATTCTTCTCAGCATCTCTTAAAGAATGAAACCTTATGTTGATATGCTTTGTTCTTCCATGCTGCCCTGGATTTTCAGCCATCACAATGACTGAATTATTGTCCACATAGATCACTGTTGGTTCTTATGGCAACAAATTCAATTCCAACAAGATCTTTCTTAACCAAATTTCTTGATTTGTAGCAGATGCAGCAGCCACATACTCGGCTTCTGCTGAAGATTGTGCTACAATATCTTGCTTCTTTGTGCTCCAAGAAAAAATGCTTGAACCAAACGAAAAACAGTAACCATAAGTGCTTTTGTAATCATCCAAACATCCACCCCAATCACTATCTAAATAGAAAATAAGAGCTCCATTCTCCACATTTCTATACTAGACTCCATAATTAATCGTCCCTCTAATGTACCTTAACACCCCTTTAGCGGCTCCAAAATTCTTAGTGCTGGGACTTTGCATATATCGAGATAACAAACTGAGAGCGAACATTATGTCTGACCTAGAAGATGTTAGAAACAATAGAAATACAATAAGACTTCTATAAACTTTTGGATCTGCCCTCTGTTCGACATCATCCTTCATTAGTTTTTCATTCACAGCAAGTGAAGTTGCAACAACTTCGCACTTGTTAATCTTGAACCTTTTTAAAAGATTCAAGGCATACCTCTTTTGGGACAAGAAAATTCCTTCACAAGATTGAGATATCTCCATTCCCAGGAAAAACTTCATTTCTCCTAGATCGGACATCTCAAAAACTTTTAGCATTTTATTTTTAAATTTTTGAACCGCAAGAGGATTTTCACCTGTAATCATCAAATCGTCGACATAAACTGATATCATAATCAACATCCCATCCGCTTGCCTTTTGAAGTACAAAGTAGGCTCATTTAGGCTTCTGTTGAAGCCTTGAGACAACAAATGAGAATCCAGCCTACTATACCAAGCTCTTGGGGCTTGTTTAAGACCATAGAGAGCCCCTTTAAGCTTGACACCTTGTCTTCTTCACCTGGAACTATAAAACCTTCAGAATGTTCAACATAAATGTCATCCTCAAGCAATCCTTTGAGAAATGCAGATTTGACATCCAAATGGAAGATTTTCAACTTGTATTGTGCCACGAGAGCGACTAGAAACCTTACTGTCTCATGCCACGCAACATGAGCAAATGTTTCTCCAAAGTCCACTCCAGGCTGCATAAATTAACCTTGAACTACAAGTCTAGATTTATGCTTGAAGATGGAGCCATCTGGATTGATCTTTGTTCGATAGACCCATCTGACACCGATATCATTCTTCTCTTCTGGCCTATCAACAAACTCCCAAGTTTCATTTTTATTAATCATGGCAAGTTCCTCCTCCATTGATAAAATCAACACTTTGTGGTTGGCTGCTTCTTCAAATGAGAATTGTTCAACAAGATCAAAATTTCATTACTCATAAGCTTCTGCTAGTAATTTGGTCTTCAAAACAGGAGAGTCTATAGTCAGTTCAACATCTGAATTGTTTTTAGTTCCAGCAATAGGACTAGAAGAAGTATCACCTTTTTGCTAATTTGGAGTTGCAACTGAATTACTCCCACCTTGGTTCTTCACAACAGTATCTCGATCCCAATCATAGTGGCTAGACTCATCCACAGCAAGAACTCTACTAACAAACACCTTCTTACTACTAACATTGTACACTTTGTATCCTTTTGTAACTGTACTATAGCCCAATAGAACACACTGTTCTGCCTTTCTATCTAATTTTCCTCTTTTAGCATCAGGAACATGTGCATAGCATACCGAACCAAATACCTTCAAGTGTCTTGCAGACAACTTGATACCCTTCCATGCTTCAAATGGTGTCACGTCTTGGACTGCTCTAGTAGGTAATCTATTTCGCAAATAGACAGCGGTATTGACTTCTTCAGCCCAAAGTATTTAGGCATCTTATTTTTTGCCAACATGCATCTTGCCATCTCAATCACAGTTTTGTTCTTCCTCTCAGAAACCCCGTTCTGTTGTGGAGTGTAGCTAACAGTGAATTGTTGTTCGATACCCAAATCTTTACAATACTTGTTGAACTGATACGAAGTATATTCAGTTCCATTATCGGATCTAATATACTTCAATTTACAACCACTCACCCTTTCTACCATAGCTTTGAATTCTTTGAAAACAGAAAACACTATATATTTACTAAGAAAGTAGACACATGCCATTCTAGTCAGATCATCTACAAAGAGAACAAAATACTTGTTTCCACTCAAAGAAGTCGTCCTCATTGGTGCACATAAATCTGTATGAACAAACTCTAGCTTTTACTTAGCTCTCCAAAGACTTCATTTAGGAAAGAATCGTCTATGCATTTTACCAAATTGACATGACTCACAAACATCTCTACACATGTCAATTTTGGGTACTTCAAGCACCCTTCCCTTTTGATTGAATATACACCAGTGAGCTAAGATTACAATGACTGAACCTTTTTGTGCCAAAGCCAAGTATCGCCCAATTCAACATTAAAAGAGCAAGTATCAATATAATAGCATAAAATTGGAAAGGAATTGTTAATCATGCTAATTTTAGCTACTTCACATCCCTTAGGATCATAAATGACATATTGTTTGTCCTTAAAAATAAGAGAATAATTTTTATGAAGCAATTGAGAAACACTTAACAAGTTTTGAGTCAAATTTGGCACATAAAGAACATCATTAATAATTTTCGTACCTTCGTCAATAGGAAATTTTACTGACCCTCTACGTGAGCTTCCACCAATGCGCCATTTCCAAGCTTCACTTTGGTTCTATCAGATCTGTCCATGGTAACAAACAGATTTTCATCAATCGCCATATGCCTTGTGCACGTTCTATCAACATACTATTTACATTGGTCAATATGTGATGTGTGCGAGGCCATGTAAACCTCCTTCTCTGATTTTTCAACTTGGTGATCATCTGCGAAATTCACTCGATGGAAGAATGGCCGCTTTGATTTTGCTTTTGCCTACAATACTTCTCAATGTGACCATACTTCTTGTACTATCTACATTGAATTGGAGACCTCTTTGAATTCTGCCAACAATTCTTCTCTAAGTGCTTTGTCTTCTTACAAATGCCACAAGGTGGAAATTTTCCTTTTATCGACAAATCACCTTGATTTCCACCAGATTTTACCTCTCCAGACTTTTCTACTTTCCTTTTGATGTTTGAATTTATGCTTTGCTTGAAAGGCATCTTCTACTATCCGTTAACTTATCATAGTGACCCGTTGGTCTTGGACTTGCAATTTGGAGATTAGTTCAGCTATTGTAAGAGTAGTCAAGCCACAAGACTCTTCAATAGCTGAGATTTTTGATTCAAACTTGTCTGGAAGGCTGACCAAGATCTTCTCTACAACTTTCTGATCTGGAAGGGTTTCACCAAGTATTCTTATCTGGTTCAAAATCTCCATCAGCTTTGAAGAGTATTCTTTCACACTATCTGAGTCTTTCATCTTCAAAAGCTCAAGTTCTCTCTTCAATGCAAAGAGTCTAACATACTTTGCTCTACTGCTGCCTTCAAACTCTTTCATTAACTTATCCCAAGCCTCTTTGGTTGTTTCACATGTCATAATCTTCGTAAATATCATGTCCTTAAGACTTGAATGTATGCAGGTGAGATCTCGTGGAGATCTAGTCATGAACTCATCATACTGCTTAATTTCATTTAGAGTTGCATTAACTCTCAATGGCTGGACAACAGGTTATCCAAGCTGAACAACTTCCCATAAGTTGAGAGCCTTTAGATAAGCCTTATTTTGATGGCCCATATGTGATAATTCTCTCCGGTAAAATTTGGAGAACATGTCGTTGGTTGATTTTCAGGTGCCCATAAATTTTTCCAGCAAGCAAATTCAAGAAAGTACAGAAAATAGATGAGCGAAACAAACAAAATTTGATTCAGATCCCTTAGAAAATAGGCTCTGAGACCATGTTAAAACGTATAGGAAGAAGAACTTGAGTCTACAAGGTTTAAACAGTAGGAAATCACAGCTGTAAATTGCTACCAAAAATTTGAAAGTGAAGAAGAAAGCTTAAGT
>JAJOOO010017192.1:0-27343 GCA_029582685.1 Solanum piurae | reverse complement strand
GGACGTATCGCGCGCCGCGATGGATACTATATTTCGAGGGACGTATCGCGCGCCGCGATGGATACTATATATCGAGGGACGTATCGCGCGCCGCGATGAATGCATGGACATATATGTCCCCCATGGGTCCCGGACTGAGAGACAGCGGGTGTGTATCACTAGGTCAGATATGCATCACTATACTTGACATTGCATTACACATATTTATCATTAGTGAACTTGATATTGTGTTTTGCTGATCTTGTGAGTGCCTTTCTGTGGAACTTTGATTGGTGAATATTGAGCTTGTTGTTGAGGATATGTAATTGTTAGAGTGTTGTTGTTGAGTTGTGTGCTATGTGAATTATGAACTGTTAGGTTGGGCTGGTTTTATGCAGGTTGTAGTTGTTGAGGTTCGGTTGGGGTGTAAGGAGTACCCGTATTCTATCCCCTTAGCTTGTGTTTAGAGGTTTACTTGCTGAGTACCGCGTGGTTTGGTACTCACCCCTTGCTACTACATTTTTTTGTAGGTTACTAGCCCGGACCTTTGTGACATATTCTCTTCTTTTCCGAGGCTTCTTGGAGATTTGTGAGGTAGCTGTTTATCAACTTAGCAGACCTTCTTACTCCTGTTTATGATCTTGTTCTACTCTAGAAACAATGTCATATGAGACTTGTATTTTTCTTTTGATTCAATTGTAATACTTTAGAGGCTTGTACACGTGACAACCAGATTTTGGGGGTATTTTTGAGTTCATTATAAAATTTCCGCATTTTATTGTAATGGTTGAGTTTTAGGCTGACTTGTCTTGGTGGGTTAAGATGAGTGCCATCATGTCCATTTTTGGATAGTGACAATAAATACCCTAATAGTTATCCAAATGACTCTCCGACTTTAGTGGTTTTTCCGTCTCAAGTTATATGTCGTAAATTTTTAAAAGTAGTCATTTATTTTAGAAATCTAAATAAAATTAATTATTTTCTCTCTCATTTTACCCTTAGTAATATTTTTGAAATTTACAAATATCTAAATTATGAAAAGATGATACATACTTTAAATCTCTTTAGTGAAAATTTAACATTGAATCTACCTGTGAATTGCTCGGTGTGATCCTATAAAATTAGAGTTTCGTGTCAAACATAAAAATTGAATTATAGGATCATATAATTACAATCATAGAAATGTGGTACATACCTTTTATCCAAACATCTTGACTTTCTTATGTGAAGCATTGGACATGAATCATGAATATTGAGTATAGTATTGAATGACACTCATGAATGAGTATATTAATTAATATTGAATGACATGACTCATGAATGAATATTGTATTATTGAAGGAAGAAGGCATAAATTCTCTTATGAACTTGTATCGAATAAATTCAGTTATATATTTAAATTATCATTACGATTTATCTCATATCTTTACTATTTAAAAAGTTAATTTAATATTATTCTGAGACGTGTAACATCACTCTCATAGTATGTGGTGTATTACACTCGCCACCTATATATGTATATTATACATATAATATATATGCCGTGAATTTTTAAAAGTAGTCATTTATTTTAGAAGTTTAAATAAAATTAATTATTTTCTCTCTCATTTTACCCTTAGTAATATTTTTGAAATTTACAAATATCTAAATTATGGAGAGATGATACATACTTTAAATCTCTTTAGTGAGAATTTAACATTGAATCTGCCTGTGAATTGCTCGGTGTGATCCCATAAAATTAGAGTTTCGTGTAAAACATAAAAATTGAATTTATAGGATCATATAATTACAATCATAGAAATGTGGTACAAACCTTTTATCCAAACATCTTGACTTTCTTATGTGAAGCATTGGACATGAATCATGAATATTGAGTATATTATTGAATGACACTCATGAATGAGTATATTAATATTGAATGACATGACTCATGAATGAATATTGTATTATTGAAGGAAGAAAGCATAAATTCTCTTATGAACTTGTATCGAATAAACTTAGTTATATATTTAAATTATCATTACGATTTATAACATATCTTTACTATTTAAAAAGTTAATTTAATATTATCATGAGACGTGTAACATCACTCTCATAGTATGTGGTGTATTACACTCGTCGCCATATAATCGCTATCGTTATGTGATAAATTATATTTTTTATATCTTTAGTGTTTTTTTTTCTTTATTAATTAACTCTATTTTTATTAACTACATTTTATCGGAGGGAGGTTTTCGATGTTGTTTCGTTGTCTCACACTTTGAGGTTTGTGGTGAAAAATAAAGAATTGTGATGAAAAATAAAGAATGAACAAGAAGAGGATAATGGATGAGGTGTGAAGAAGAAACGTGTGGGTGGGGTGTAAAGAGGATTTTGATTTTTTAATTTTTTTTAAACTTTAATTTTTATCTGACGCACTTGTTTTTATTTTCTTGTCACGTCATATTTGAAGTATGTAACTGACTTTTCAGACAAAAATATTACATGCGTACATAAACTTTTGCCAATTGTTCAGCATTATAATCTATTCTTACCGAAATAAAATGGGTTGACATAGTCAATCTATCAACCACTACCCAAATAGAATCAAACTTCCCCAAAGTCTTGGGAAGACCAACCACAAAATCCATGGCTATTCTTTCCCACTTCCATTATGGAATTGGCATTCTTTAAAGCAAACCTGCAGGCCTTTGATGTTCATACTCCACTTGTTGGCAATTTTGACACTTAGCCACAAACTCCTATATATCCTTCATCATGCCAGGCCACCAATTTGCTTCAAGTCTCGGTACATCTTCGTTACACCCGGATGAATAGAATATCGCGAACCATGATATTCTTCCAACACTTTCTGAATCAAGTCATCAACTCGAGGAACACAAATTCTTCCTTTAAAACTGAGCACACCTTTCGCATCAAGAGTGGTCTTCTTTTCTAAGCTCTTCCAAATTCTCATCTTTAATTTGTTTGGCCTTGATATCCTCAATGAATATGGCCATCACTTCAATACTAGCTAACACACCACCTTTTTCTGAGATGCCCAACTGCATGAACTTAGACTCCAAGGTCTGGATTTCCTTAGTCAAGGGTCGCTTGGATACACTCAAGCAAGTTAAACTACCCATACTCACCGCTTTTCAACTCAAAGCGTCTGTCACTACATTAGCCTTACCCGGATTGTATTGAATGGTCAAATCATAATCCTTGAGTAACTCCATCCACCTTCGATGTCTCAAATTCAGATCCTTTTGAGTGAACACATGCTACAAACTACGATGATCAGTAAACACATCACACTTTACCCCATAGAGGTAATGTCGCCGGATCTTAAGAGCAAACACTACCGCTGTCAACTCCAAATTATGGGTTAGATAATTCCTCTCATGCACCTTCAATTGAAGCGATGCAAAAGCTATAACATTTCTATCCTGCATCAACACAACACCCAAACCAGAATGTGAAGCATCATAATAAACAATAAAATCATTACCTTCCACCGGTAATGCTAGAATATGTGCGGTGCTCAAAAAAGTCTTGAGCTAGGCCTAATCCAATTATTAACCGCCTCAATATTTTGAGGGTCTACCATTACCCTTTTTTTAAACTACATGTCCCAAAAATGCAACAGAAGTCAACCGAAATTCACACTTAGAGAACTTAGCATACAACCTTTATTTCCCAAGAACACCCAAAACAATATGAAGATGGTCGGCATGCTCTTCCTCACTTTTTGAAAAGACCAAAATATCATCAATAAAGACTATGACAAAAGAATCAAGAAATGGCTTGAACACCTCATTCATCAAACTTATGAAAGTTGCAGGCGCATTGGTCAAACGAAAAGACATAACCAAAAACTCATAGTGCCCATAACGAGTTCTAAAAGCCGTCTTGGGCACATCCTCAGGCCTAATTTTCAATTGATGGTAGCCAGAACTTAGATCAATCATAGAGAAAACTGACGCCCTTTGCAATTGGTCAAAAAGATCATCTATTCGAGGAAGAGGATACTTGTTTCCAATAGTGACCCTATTCAATTGCCGGTAATCTATACACATTCTCATACTACCATTTTTTTCTTAATAAACAATACTAGAGCACCCATGGAGAAAAACACTAGGACGAATAAATCCCTTATGAAGACGCCATTGGATTTGAGCCTTAAGCTCTCTTAATTCTGCTGGAGTCATGCGATATGGAGGGATAGAAATGGGACAAGTACCAGGTTCTAAATCAATGTAAAAGTCTATATTCCTATCCAAAGGCATACCATGCAAGTCATTAGGAAACAATTCTCTAAATTCTGACACCACATGAATAGACTTAATGGATGAAACCTCAATCTCAACATCTATAATATGAGCCAAATAAGCCAAACAACCTTGCTCTACCAATTTTCTAGCCCGAATGGAGGGTATGATCTTAGTTTTCTTAGGCTTGTACACCCCTTCCCACTTTAATTTTTCCCTTCCCAAAATTTCTAGAGTTAGAGACTTAGTATTACAATTAAACACATCATAATAGGGGGACAATCAAGTCATGCCTAAGATTATATCAAAATCAGTCATATCCAAAATCACCAAATCAGCCCAGGTCTGAAAACCCATAAACAAAATAGGACAAGCACGATAGACATGGGTGACTATGATTGACTCTCCAACTGGGGTAGAAACATGGATAGGGGCATCAAGTATATCATTAATCATATCAAACTTTGAGGCAAATCTCACGAATATATATGAATAAGTATTACCCGGATCAAATAACACATTAGTCATCCGGTCATAAACAAGAATAGTACATGTGATCACCGCGTCAGACGCATCTGCCTCTTTCTTGCCCGAAAAGGCATAACACTGAGACTTATCATCTTGACGAGCCACTTCTCTGCCTGGTTGCACGTTACCCTTGTATGCATTACCTCATCGCCCACCTTGTGGACGCCTTCGACCATTATTACCATTTCCCGTGGTTACCACTACTTTAGACTGTTGTTGCGCGGAATCTAACACACGTGGATAGGGAAAATCTCTCCTCATATGCCCAGGTTCAGCACAGTTGTAGCATGTACGATCAAAAGATGGTTTACTGCCCGCTGAAGATGCGACTCCCTAGCTATCATGAATCAAATTTTAATGTTGAGTTCCCGAGTAATTACTTGTAGAGGCAGGCGTAGAGGACTGAATTGGTTTGGCTGCAAGCGTTGACCTCCATGAACCTTTGGAATAACAACCTTGAAAGTTGCCCGAATTCTTGGCCCATTTTGCCAATGCCTTAGCCTGACCGTCTCGCCTCACCCCCTCCACTTTCTTAATATAGTCTGTTACCTCATTAAAGCTCCTCCCTGCAGAAGTTATATTAACATATAATACTTGCAACTCAGAATTTAGTCCCCTAATAAATAATCGGATTCTCTCTTCCTCAGTAGTCACCAATTGAGTAGCATATCTAGACAAAGCATGGAACTTGACCTCATAAGCAGCCACAGTTATACCACTTTGCTCTAAAACCAAGAACTCATCCTTCTTGCGATCCCTCAAAGTCCTAGGCACATATTTCAACAAAAACAGAGCATGAAATCGGGTCCAAGTAAGTGGAGGTAAAGTAGAAGATCTGCATTCCATATAAGCTCTCTACCACTGCTTAGCCTCACCTTGAAGTTGAAAGGACACAAACTCAACCCCATATTGATGGACAATTCCCAACTTATGAAGCCTCTCATAACAATCTAAGATAAACTCATAAGCATCCTCATTCTCAAAACCAAGAAACACATGAGACTTTAGCTTAAAAACTTAGTCAACATTTTATGCTCATTACCAGTCATGACAGAACCCAACAAAGGACGGAAGAAAGCATCATTACCTCCCGTTCCACCCATCTTGGGCGCAGTGCTAGCAACAAGGGGATTAGCAGGAACTTGAGTTGCTTGAACAGAAGGAAGCACTCCAAGACCAACTAACCATTTCAAGAATGACATGATATGTCGAGCTAACACTGGGTCTATGGGAGGAACATCGGTAGTCTCAGCCTACACCTCTTCCTCTAGTTCCACATCCTCAACATTATTAACATCAACATTCTCATCTATCTCTTCATGGTGCGCATGAGGGTTCTCATTCATAAGAGCATTCTCTACAGGAGCTTCATTCCCAGCAGGTGTTACTCTTCTACGACCTCTACTTCTAGCTTTTCCTCTACCCCTGCCTCGACCACAATCTCGCTGTAAATTCCTCAGCTGGAGCATTGATTGGAGCTACGGGCCTGACTCCGTTGAATCTAGTATGAACCATCTGCGGACAGAAGAGTAAAGGAGGTTATATACCAATTTGAATCGCCAGATACCAATTAGAATAAAGTCTTAGCAAGAAAGGAGACAAGAGAAAATAAAGAGATTTCCTAAAGTCCTATAGCCTCTCGAAGAAAAGTAAAGGTGTCCCCATACCATTCCGCAAGACTCTACTAGACTCATTTTGGTACATCGAGATCAACGAATGTAGGCTCTGATACCAACTTTGTCACGACCCAGACCGTCGTGATTGGCACCCACACTAACCCTCTGTTGGGAGAACCACTACTACAACCCAAACCAAGCAACTAAACCAAAAATTACGCATTTAAGGATACGAAACAAGTTAAATACTAAAGAACGAAATAGGGAGTTCCCATAAAATCCAAACAAAAGTCTATTAACTAAATAGATGCGGAAGAAATAACCTAGAACCTGAAAGTCAATGTACCAAAACATCTAACAATGAACGAATGACTAAACAAGAAGGGATACAACCCCAAACTAATGCACTAATAACTAACTAGAAAGTCTAAGTCTGAAATGGTGGACATTAAAGAAAGAGAACTCATGGCAGCCCGGAAGAATTGGCTCACCCTTGAATTTGAACGATCACTGATCTCCTAAGTGAGGTCTGTCAATAGCCGCCGGAAGATGCCCTATAGTCAACAAAAATAAGAGCAAGTGTAGTATCAGTACACAACCATAGTGTACTGGTAGGATCATGCGGCTATCCCACTAAGTGTAACATAATCAAGTCAATACAATAATATAATCACATACATATATCGAACATATACAATATCATCAACATTTACGAACAATGAATAATTTCACATTTCTCAAAACACACAATTATGACAAGTCATTGGTCCTCTCATGGAACTCAAACCCAAACAGTTAGCATACCAGAACGTGGTACCCCATTCAATGATTACGTCGGAACGGGGCAAACGATCCTATAATTATGTCGAAACGTGGCAACCGATCCAAGTTAGTTATGTCGGAACGTGGCAATCGATCGATTCAACACACCACAAGTATATCCTCAAGATTATACAATTAAGTCATGATTTCATAGTAACCATCATTCATCTATCTCATTTACAACAAGTGTGATCAATAATGCAATATTCATATACATACATGTATCATAATGAAGCAAGAACAAACATACATCACACAATCATAGAATCACAACCATTACCTACCTTGAAACAAGCTTGAAACCCTAAGAAACTTGATCATTCCCTTTCCAGATTCATTCCGCTTGTTCTTGGTCTACAAACAATCATAATAACACGGGAATCAATAAATAATCACTAATTACCCGAATTACTAATTATTCTAACAACCCTAAATCATACCCATGATCCCAAGTATCCAAAATAGGGCTTTTTCCACCGTGGTTTTCAATTCAAACCCCCCCTCCATCGATAATTACCCATTCCATTACGTTCTACGGATCAAAAAATGGATTCGGGGAGTGAAAAACTTACCTTTAACCTCAAGAATGGTGGAAAACTGTCAAGAGTCGCTTGGGGTTCGTTCCTTAGCTCTAAAAATTGAAAAGTGCAAAATAAAATCGTTTAGGGGTTTATTTACGACTTTAAGTCGCGTCTGGCCCGCCACAACGACCCTCACCCCGCTTCAGTGGCACCGCCAGAGCGACAAAATCCAGCGCCAAAGCGGCTTGCACGAAACATTTAGCTATTTTAATAATTCTAAGACCCTCATTTCACAACACACCTCTAACCAACGACATTCAGAAAACCCCCTTCATGCTAAGATTGATTTCAGGAGTTCTACTCACACGAATTCAATTCCGTAAAGTCGTACGGATTCCTTAACGACTTATCTAACTACTCATGTAATCAAAATCATAAATAAGTCACCCGATTGCTACCAGATTTTCCTACACCTCAACGATTCCGATTTCGTCCAAATCTGGACTAGGTTGGAAAATTCCAAGTTACTACGAAAAACTTTTCAGACCCAAAATTTCCCCCCCTTGGATTTTCTATAACGACAGAACCCAATCGTTACAAAAAATCACAGCAATATATATAAGCCCAAATATGAGATGAAGTCACATGGGTTTTTGGTGCAAATTTGCCAATTTTCCTCTTATTTTTGTTAACTAATTTTATGAAGGAGTTTGTTATTATTTTTACATGTTCTCCTAGTTTAATAGTTTTCTAGATAGGAATAATGATTGTATACAATAATCTACCCTTTTAAATGCATTTGTAAAATTATATCGAATATATTATTATCTTTCACTGTGTCTAATTATTAATTGATAGTAGGTACTTCCCCTCTCCCTCTGTTGCTATTTTTTTAATTTTAAATTCGAAACATTGAGCATAATCTATACAACTTTTTCATGCATGGCTATGATTTTCTAAAAGGACATAAAACGTTTAACATATTTCTTGGTAACTTCTTGTTGTTTAATTCTACAAGAATTCTTATCCTATATGAATTATTGGCTACATTTCTTTGAAATAATCGATGAATTAATTATATTATATTATGCATTTTGTCACCACAAACGTCATCAATCGGTCACATTTCAATAATCTTCTCTTATATAAACTCTCATTAATTAAAACCTTACATTCTACCATAAATTAATTAGTAAAATTATATCTTACACCAAAGAATTAGGTCATTAATCCATCTCTTCAATTTGCAAAAAAATTAGTTAATTTAGGAATAAAAGTCACTTTTTCCACTAGCCTAACAACTTTTAATCGTATTTCCAAGCTTCCAAATATCGAAGGATTAAGTTTTACTTCTTTTTCTAATGGCTATGATGGAAAATTTAAAGGATCGCTAAAAATTTACCTGTAATAAATAGTGATATATATTTTTTTATTACTACATAAGGGCATCAGTATGATATCTACATGTAATTTTCCTTATAATATTATATTGTAATTTTGAAAGGATTTAAGCTTATATTATAGGCTGAATCTATAAATTTTATATATCAAGTCAATTAAATCGATTATAGCATTACAAAAAATTACCATTCATGTAAGTCTTTTTACGAAGACAATAAGTAAATTACCATGCATGTAAGTCTTTTTACGAAGATTACTAAATTAATTAAAATCTCATTTTATATGTTGAAAATGTACAAAACTTAACTTAAACTCATCTTGAAATATAAGATTGTCACAACATATAAATGTGAGTGAAAAATTCTTTTGACTGATGATATGTAAATAATTTAAACTCGATTATTTGAAGTATATCATATAACCTGCCTTATATTTCAAAATTACGAGAAATATGTTAGATGTATTTACTTCATGTCCAGTGATATCGTTCTTTAATCTGGTGATTAATGTTGCACCTTGAACGATCACGATTTGACTCTCATCCATTTAAATGTGTCGAAGGTTATAAAATCATCCATAGTAATCAAAGACCAAGTTACAATCTACATAATGGCTAATAATAGCATTCTCAGTATACTCGTCGCATTTTAGAAACAAGTTGGGTGGATTGAGCGGGTTGGATTTGATTTTGCCACCCCTAATGCTATTGTTAGCGGTTGCCCAACATTCAACCATTCGGCTTCCTTAAAATAAGCTCGTATCAACCCTTTCATCTAGAAATAAAACTAGAATAAGAAGTGTATACCATAGTACTAAGCCTTGGATATATACCCTTTTTTTTTGCGCAAATAAGGACTTGCAATCAAGTTCTTGTTCTTCGTAACTTAGGAGTTTGGTTGACCAATCTTTTAAAAACTGTTTATTTTGAAAAATATTTATAGGAAAAATGACATAAATACACAACTTAAGATGGCATAATCTTTAAAATTCTCTATCATTTAAAATATTACAAAAATCCCATCTCGGATACATCCAAAAGAAAAATCTGAGATTTTTGTAATTGAGAAAACTTCTGGAATAGGATGTAATTAGCCCCCCAAATGTATGGGATTTATGTGCGTTATACTTAAATGTTACATATACTTCATGATCCAAATTTGAATCCAAGAGCCAAAAGTGAGGGTCACATGAAAACCAAGAAGAGGGCCGAAATTTCAGTCCGAAGTGTGTTGAATTTTCACCCAATAAGCCCAAATATGAGGTGAAGTCACATATTGATCAATAGTTTTCTAGATAGGAATATTGATTGTATACAATAATCTACCCTTCAAATGCATTTGTAAAACTATACCGAATATATTATTATTACATTTTTCTAGTATTAATTGATAGTAGGTACTTCCCCTCTCCCTCGTTTGCTATTTTTTCTTTTAAATTCGAAACATTGAGAATAAT
This sequence comes from Solanum piurae, assembly GCA_029582685.1. NCBI lineage: Eukaryota > Viridiplantae > Streptophyta > Magnoliopsida > Solanales > Solanaceae > Solanum > Solanum piurae. The sequence continues at coordinate 16,771 of JAJOOO010017192.1, read as the reverse complement.
CTATACAATTTTTTCATGGATATCATTGTCTAAAAGGATATAAAATGTTTTAACATATTTCTTGGTAATTTCTTGTTGTTTAATTCTACAAGAATTCATATCCTATATGAATTATTGGCTACATTTCTTTGAAATAATCGATGAATTAATTTTATTATATAATGCATTTTGTCACCACAAACGTCATCAATCGTTCACATTTCAATAATCTTCTCTTATATAAACTCTCATTAATTAAAACCTTACATTCTACCATAAATTAATTAGTAAAATTTTATCTTACACCAAAGAATTATGGAGAACTTGAAGAATGATTGTCATGTTCTTCTTGTAACATTTCCAGGTCAAGGTCATATTAATCCATCTCTTCAATTTACTAAAAAATTAGTTAATTTAGGTATAAAAGTCACTTTTTCCACTAGCCTAACAGCTTTTAATCGTATTTCCAAGCTTCCAAATATCGAAGGATTAAACTTTACTCCTTTTTCTGATGGCTATGATGGAAAATTTAAAGGATCACTAGATGAGTTTGAGTCATTTTATTCTTCCCTAGTGAGTCATGGTACTGAATTCGTGACTCAAATCATAGAATCTAGGGCGGCTGAGGGCCAACCTTTCAAACGTGTCATTTACACAACCCTTATGGCATGGGTTGGTATAGTGGCTAAGGACATTAATGTCCCGTCTACATTTTTTTGGATCCAACCCGCCACGGTCTTGGACATTTATTATTATTGCTTCACTGACTATGCTGATTGTTTCAAGAATTGTTCTCAGGATCAAGTTGTAGATCTTCCAGGATTACCTCGACTAAGTCCTAGTGATTTTCCCTCGTTTGTGTTCACCGATGTGAATTCTAAGTATGGTTGGGGAGTTAAGTCTATCATAGACCAAATTGAGTTATTGAATAGTGAAGAAAATCCAAGAGTACTTGTGAACACTTTTGATGATTTGGAATTTGATGCTTTGAGGGCATTGAAGAATTTAACTATGGTTGGAATTGGTCCTTCAATTCCTTCAGCTTTTCTTGATGGAAATGATCCTTTAGATAAGTCATTTGGAGCTGATTTAAGACTAAGTTCGGAAAATTGCATGGATTGGTTGGATACAATGACTAAAGAATCGGTTATTTACATAGCATTTGGTAGTTACTCTGAGATATCAAGTCAATTGATGGAGGAAATAGGTCAAGGATTGGTAAAATGTGGAAGGCCATTTTTGTGGGTGATTAGGGAAGAAAAAGAAGGGGGATATCCGGAGGAAAAATTGACTTGTAAAGAGGAACTAGAAAAACAAGGGAAAATCGTGCGTTGGTGCTCGCAAGTGGAAGTGTTACAACATCCGTCTTTAGGTTGTTTTTTGACTCACTGTGGATGGAATTCGACTTTAGAGAGCCTATCTTCTGGAATGCCGATCGTGGCGTGTCCGTTGTGGACCGATCAATGTTGCAACGCTAAGCTCGTTCAAGATGTTTGGAAGATTGGCGTCAGAGTGAATGCCAGTGAAGAAGGTGTCATCGAAAGAGATGAGTTCAAGAGGTGTATAGATATCGTGATGGAAGATGGAGAAAAAAGGGAGGAGCTTAAGAGGAATGCCAAGAAATGGAAGGATTTGGCTAAGGAAGCTATGAAGGAAAATGGTTCATCAAATGTAAATCTCAAAGCTTATGTTAATGAGATTTTACTCAGTCATTAAAGACTGTTCGATGCACAAAAGTTCAAAAATCCCTATTCATGCAAAATCTGAATCATTATAAAAAAAAAATGTATCGTTCTTATCTTGTAATACCTTAGCCTATATATGTTACACGTATTACGTACGCATAATTATTTAAACAATTATGCAAATTAAAGAGTAATTAAGCATCATATTTTGGTTGATGACATTAGTTAAGTTTTAGTTTTTGTTTGTATTTGAATTGTCAGTACTTTGAGAATGATGGACACGTGATAAAGTCCGTAGAAATGTGTTAGGTATAATGCCAGATTCAAGTAATTTTTTTCAAAAAAATAAATAAAATACACATTGATGTGTTGGGTATAATGCCAGATTCAAGTAATTTTTTAATCAAAAAAATAAATAAAATACACAATGATTAATTAATTAGTGACAAAAAGTAAAGGCTTAGAATTCTCCTGAAAGAAGAGTAATGGCTCGGATGTTAAGTATCCTTTACCTTCAATCCTAATATTATAAAGTTCGAGTCACTAAAAAAATAAAAAAGGTGAAAACTCCTAAGGAGTAATAAAAAAAATATTATTACCTAAATTCTTATCTTTTACAAATTGAGGGGCTACCTATTTTTTTAATGAAAAAACAATATATAAATTGAATTAGTACAATATGTATGTTGTCATCACAAATGTCATCAATTACTATGTCCAATTTTTTTAATCTTATATATAAACTCCAAAACCATACACATACCAAATGCAAAACACTTCATTAGCATCAATAGAAAAATTCTCTCTTTTCCCTACCAAAAAATGGAAAATCTGAAGAATGAAAAATCTCATGTTCTTATTGTAATATTTCCTGGTCAAGGTCATATTAATCCATCTCTTCAACTATCCAAACGATTAATTAGTTTAGGCATTAAAATTACTTTATCTACAAGTCTATCAGCTTTCAATAAAATAAAAATACTTTCAAATATTGAAGGATTAAGCTTTGCTCCTTTCTCTGATGGCTATGATGGCAATTTCAAAGGCTCATTTAATGAGTTTCATTCATATTATTCTTCTATAAAGTCTCATGGGTGGGTCAGAATTTATTTTCAGTTTAATTAAATCAAATGCAAAAAATTGTACTCCTTTTACACATATTATCTACACTGTTATTATGGAATGGGCTGGTTTAGTAGCAAAAGAATTATATATTCCATCTACATTATTTTGGATCCAACCAGCCACGGTTTTAGATATTTATTATTATAGATATACAGATTATTCTGATTATTTCAAGAATTGTGATTCTAAGGATAAAATTATAGAGTTACCAGGATTGCCCCTACTTAGTCCAATTGATTTTCCTTCTTTTGTGTTTGATGATGTGGAGTGTAACAATTGGGCAGCAGAGTCTATTAAAAGGCAAATTGATATATTGAATAGTGAAGAAAATCCAAAAATTCTTGTGAATACTTTTGATGATTTGGAATTTGATGCTTTGAGGATTTTGAAGAATGTGACTATGATTGGAATTGGGCCTTCAATTCCATCAATTTTTCTTGATGATAATTTTTTTCGAGCTGATATAATTGAGATTAGTTCAAAGAATTATATGAATTGGTTGGATATAATTACAAAAGGATCAGTTATTTATATAGCATTTGGTAGTTACACTGAGACATCAAGTCAATTGATGGAGGAGATTGGTCAAGGGTTGTTGAAATGTGGAAGACCACTTTTGTGGGTGACTAGAGAAGGACAAATTGAGGCAAAGCTGACTTGCAAAGATGAATTGGAAAAGCAGGGAAAGTTAGTGAGTTGGTGCTCGCAAGTGGAAGTTTTGAAACACCCTTCTGTTGGTTGCTTTCTGACGCATTGTGGGTGGAATTCCATTCTAGAGAGCATAGCTTCTGGAGTGCCCATTGTGGCATGTCCAATTTGGAACGATCAACTTTGTAATGCGAAGCTTGTTCAAGATGTTTGGAAGAATGGTGTCAGAGTAAATACTGGTGATGGAGGTATTGTTGAAAGAGATGAGTTTGAGAGGTGTATAGAGATCGTGATGGGAAGCGGCGAAGAAGGGGGGAAATTGAGAAAGAATGCCAAGAAATGGAGCGACTTCGCTAAGGAAGCTATGAAGGAAAATGGTTCATCAGCTGTGAATCTCAAAACTTATGCTAATGAATTTTTACTTGATGGTAGTTGGTAAAACAAATAAAAATAAATAAAATCAAGTGTTTTATTTTTCTCATTTATATAATAGAATGGTCTATTTTCATCTAGAGAGTGAATAATGTCACTCAATCGATGACGCTATTATAATTTTTTAAGAAAATGGTGTTTTTGAAGGTAAAGATTGAGAAGTAAGGGATAACATACTTTATCCTCCGTTTTATTTTTTGTACAAAAATATTTTTATAGTTAAACGTAATTAAAAAATATCCTACTGGTTAGTGAAACTAACATAAAATTAAGAGCATTTATCTATTCTTCGAAGGAGGGGGAAATTAAAAAATTCAAAATTTTAACTTCGCTTACGTGAATAATGTGTGTGTTACTGTATGTGTGTTGTTGGTGCAACATTTTTTGGTTTTTACATTGGTTTAATATAGTCATCTTTATTCATATGGTCACACCTACTCTTTGTCACTTTAGCAGATTTTCCAATGCCCAAAGTAATACCAATTAACTTGAAAGACATATTGAAAACACTCTTAAATTAGGCGTGAATTATATATTAGTTTTATCTTTAAACTATTGACAACCTAAAAAATAACTCTTTACTCGATTAACTGAACTTAAATATGCCCCAATCTTGCATTATGAGTGAAATACATTCCTAAATTCTTGCTAAGTATAAGAGTGTTTTCAATACTTCTTTCGACTTTTTATCAAGAGTCACATGATCTTACAAGAGTGTGAAACCACTTGTTTTGTCATGTTACTGGTCGGGAGTGATCGGAGGTGTATCTAAATTTAGTTAGTCAAGTAGATGAGTGTTTTTAAGGTTGTCAATAGTTTAGGAATGAAATTAATAATTTATACATAATATGTTCAATACTTCTCTCAATTAACTTATATTTATGTGTTGGATATGATAAAAAAATTGGTGAGCAAAAATATATATAATCTTTTTTTGAAAATATATTTTAATAATAATAATAATAGCCTATCGAAAACTGTTTCGACCTAATTATTCTTTAGCATTAAAGATGATGACATTTAAATATTGTTGCAGTGAATAGTATGAACTTAATACTATTCTCATTAATTTTTATAACTTCTGTGTCTTATTTTTTAACTTCTAATATGACAAGGAAAGTACATCAATTGTACACTTCCTTTCACATGCGGGTTTAATTTTATATATATATATGACCACCTTTTTTAATAATGAGTGACCGTGAAATTCGAGTAAAATATAATTATTCTTTTACTATATATATTGAAGTATATGTTATCTCATTAAAGAATTTAACTACGTGTCGTATATGTTATCTCTCATCAAAGAACTTAACTACGTGTTGTATATGTTATCTCATCAAAGAACTTAATATGTTATCTCATCAAAGAACTTAACTACGCTATTTAAAAGAACATATTTTATTGATTTAATTATTTTTCCAAATAATATTATGTTTAAGTTTTTGATATATTTATTATTTTGGTAACAACTAAATTCGTAGTCCTTACTTTTTGTAATTTGCTCAAAATAAATCTTGCTCTAATATTATATACACAAATTATTTATAAGTATAAATTACTCTAAACACACCATATAACAAATTTGATGGAGAAGCACATGCAGATGACATTGAACTACGACCTCCTTTATCACGATGAATATATTAACTTTACACGGCACTACGTACGTACCTTTTACAACTGTGACAAATTCACAAGTTGCAAAATTAAACAAATTATTATTCCTCATTAAAATATTCATAGAAATACTTTAAAAATCAATAAATTTTTCAAGTTTTTGATATAAAATTTAAATACTTAAAAATTTGCTTGAATTTTAAAATTCGATAAGTATCACATCAATTAAGATGAAAGAAACAACCACTTAAAAGTTGAAAATTTGACTAATGAAGTAATTACTTGGAAGCTGAAAATTCTCTTGAATGTTCTCACATCATCTTGTCAACCTCGAAGAGCAACTTTGTAATTAGTGGTATAAAATACTACTCCCTCCATTTCATATTAATTAATTTTTTGAGGCATTTTTCATTTTTCAAATTAACTTAATTGTTCAATTTTCAAGACTATATTTAGAGTGTGCTTTCAATTTTACCCTTCATTTGGATTTTCAATGTGATGACTTTAATAAATTTAACAATAATTAATAAGGATAAAAATGAAAAACTATGTTCAATTTATGTCTTCATCTACTATTCTTAATGGGTATGAAACACTGCAAAAATTCAATTAATATGGATGGGGTGTATAAATAAGATAATGCATTTATTTTATTTAAAATAAATAAAATGACAGCTATTTACGTTACCCAGAAAAGAACAAATTGGCTTTAGTCAGCACAGACGTCGTTAATCTAATTATTAGTAAATACAAATGGGAAGTGCTAAATGGCCAGAAAATTTGGCCAGAATTTGATCAGAAAATTTTAAAAAACTATATAAACAAAATATTTTAAAATAAACTGATTTTTTTTCTATTTTTAGTTAAAAGGTATTAATTTTAAAAAGGTAAAAATATTTAAAAAGATAAAATAACATAATTAAAATATCATTTTAACCAAATTCTGGCCAAATTTTCTGGCCAAAAAGATTTTTCCAATACAAAAATAAAACTACATACTCCAATCAAGTAGTACTATATATATACACACTATTGGCCATGCAAACGTAAATCATGTAACAAAAAAATAAATCTCTTCCTTTACTTTTGAACCATATAAAGATAGATTTAGAACTTAAATTTTAAAAAAATTTAATTGATAATACTTATCTATTAAATAAATTTCTTAAGATAAATATAAATACAGAATATCGATTTGAATAATTCTATTCAAATCATAGTGGCAAGATTGAAGTAAAAAAAAAAAGAAATTGCATTTTATTTTATTTAGTTTTCAAATTTAGTTCATTATTTAGCTCAAAATATATCCAAATTAAGTTAAAATTTACAATGTCAATAACTAAAATATAAAGTTTTTTTTTTTTAAAAAAAGAGAACATTATATATATTGATCCATAGCATTTAATGCCATAAAATTTCCGTTAATAAAAGAAAGAGAACAACATTCCATGTGGTGGTCAATATATATTTGGTATATCATGTGACAATTATTGATAACGAATTTAAAATTTAAAATTTAAATTTTATAAATTTGAAACTAACTTATTATATTTTTAAAGTTACAAATCCATAATTACTAGTATATTTATTACAATTTGATTAATATTTTATATATATATATTATTTTTTTTACGTTAAAAATATTAAATTCAGATGAAATCGATACTATGACGTTATATCAGCCCGTGATAGATGCATCAAAATCCATGCCCAACTTCAATCTCTACATTGTATCTGGCTATCCTAGATTAGGCAGTAGCTTGCCAGAAATTTTTATTTTTATAATAATTGAATTAAAAAAATAATAATAACAGAAACATATCCAAGACAACTCATGTCATGCATGACAAATTCTGAAATTGGGCTTACTGGTTACTGCATGAAAGGTATGGCTCACTAACAAATATAAAATACTAGTGCCCACAGCGATGTGATAGAGTGGTGAGATTACTCTGTCTTTAGTTAGAGGTTTTGATTTTTAATTTTAGATATGGAGAAAATTTTGTTAGGAGTATCACTCCCAAATGAGCTTTGCATTGCACGATTCGAATTTAGACGAAGCTCTAACGGTGAGAAACCAAACACAATACATACAATAGTAGAATTTATTTATTTTCTTGCGTCAATTTGTTTGTCTTTTTTTAGACTGTTTAATAAAAATGTCTTTTTTTCTTTTTGGTAATTATTTAATTTTTTATTTTTCACGTGATATATTTAAGATTAGAGAATTAAAGAATGTTTTAGTACATATATTTAATTTAAGATTTTAAAACTTAAAGGTCTTATTTTCTTTTGTAAATTACGTATCAAATTAAAATTAGTTAAATAAATAAAAACAAAATATTTGTTGTGCAAGTAAGATAAATAGTCACTCTTCTGTCCATCTGGTGTTTTTTTAATAGTATTAAATAAATTAAAAGAAATTGTCTTCTCATCAATTTCGTCACCTCAAACGTCATATGACATGCATGTGTTTAAATTTGGTCCTCAAACATGTTACTCAAACGTAGAAATAGACATGATACGATAGATATTGAAATTTTCAATATCGTAATATGGTCACCCCTACAAACTCTTTATATATATCCCTCTAACTATCATCATATATACCACACAATAATTAAGAGTCTTACAAGTCAAAGATTTCTCTAACACAATACTAAAGTCTACTTTCATTCATTTGCCCTCGAACTTTGAACTTAGGTTCTATTTTTAAGTTTGTGAGTGTAAAAATGGTGCAACCCCATGTCCTCTTGGTGACATTTCCCACACAAGGTCATATCAATCCATCTCTTCAATTTGCCAAGAGGCTAATCAAAATGGGCATTGAGGTGACATTCACCACTAGTGTTTTCGCCCATCGTCGTATGGCGAAAACCGCGGCTTCCACCGCACCCAAGGGCTTAAACTTGGCGACATTCTCTGACGGATTTGATGATGGTTTTAAGTCTAACGTGGATGATGCTAAGCGTTATATGTCGGAGATAAGAAGTCGTGGGTCCCAAACATTAAGGGATATCATTCTGAAGAGTTCAGACGAGGGACGTCCTGTCACGTCCCTCGTCTACACTCTTCTGCTACCTTGGGCAGCTAAGGTAGCGCGTGAACTCCACATCCCATCCGCGTTACTATGGATTCAACCAGCAACTGTGCTAGACATATACTACTATTACTTCAATGGCTATGAGGATGAAATGAAGTGTAGCTCAAATGATCCAAATTGGAGTATCCAATTACCAAGGCTTCCATTACTAAAAAGCCAAGATCTTCCATCTTTTTTAGTTTCATCTAGCTCAAAAGATGATAAGTATAGTTTTGCTCTACCAACATTTAAAGAGCAACTAGACACATTAGATGGTGAAGAAAATCCAAAGGTACTTGTGAATACATTTGATGCATTAGAGCTAGAGCCACTCAAAGCTATTGAAAAATACAATTTAATTGGAATTGGACCATTGATTCCTTCATCATTCTTGGGTGGAAAAGATTCATTGGAATCTTCATTTGGTGGTGATCTTTTTCAAAAGTCAAATGATGACTACATGGAATGGTTAAACACAAAGCCTAAATCATCAATTGTTTATATCTCATTTGGGAGTCTATTGAATTTATCAAGAAACCAAAAGGAGGAGATTGCAAAAGGGTTGATAGAGATTAAAAGGCCATTCATATGGGTCATAAGAGATCAAGAAAATATAAAAGAAGTAGAAAAAGAAGAAGAGAAATTAAGTTGCATGATGGAATTAGAGAAGCAAGGGAAAATAGTACCATGGTGTTCACAACTTGAAGTCTTAACACATCCATCTTTAGGATGTTTTGTCTCGCACTGTGGATGGAATTCGACTCTGGAGAGCCTGTCGTCAGGCATACCTGTGGTGGCATTTCCTCATTGGACAGATCAAGGGACTAATGCAAAATTGATTGAAGATGTTTGGAAGACAGGTGTCAGGATGAGAGTGAATGAAGATGGTGTGGTTGAGAGTGAAGAGATAAAAAGGTGCATAGAAATTGTAATGGATGGTGGAGAAAAAGGAGAAGAAATGAGAAAGAATGCACAAAAATGGAAAGAATTGGCAAGAGAAGCTGTGAAAGAAGGTGGGTCTTCAGAAGTGAATCTAAAAACTTTTGTTCAAGAAGTTGGCAAAAGTTGTTGAAAAATTAAATTTCTTGATGAGAAATTGTTTTCCTAATTGTAATTTACTTTTCTTCTTTCACAATAAAATTTAGAGTTCTATACATTGACCATGTAAAAGAATTATTATAATTTACTTTTCATTATAAGTAAACTTACTTCACATAGAAAATTTGGCATGCAACCAGTCGGGCTCACCCTAAATTCAAAATTTTCAATGCAGAATATAAATTTACGTGAAGAAATGAAAAAAAAATACAAGAAATAATAGATATGACTTTTACATCTTTTTAAAATAAGTTGATTAGATACTTAAAACTTGAATCTATAGATTTTAAATTCTAAATATACGTTTCTACTTATTCTAAATTATAATCGATTAAATTACGGACATAAATTCTATGCGTTAACTGTGTCAAAAGATTACACCATCAAGTTGATCACTTTAAATGCAACTATAAGTAATTCCTTATGCAAATATTAATCAAAATAGAATGAAATCTTCTGTGTAAGAATTCCTTTACACAGTCAACATACATAAAATTATATCTTAAATCAAATCTATGTTTTATTTTTTGTCATTTTCATATATTAATAAATAAGGACTATGCCACGTACAATTCAATTTATTTTTTATCAATCTGTCCATTGAGTCAAAATATGAAACCTTGTGATGTGAAAGATCACGGTAATGGAGGTATAAATTTTAAGTTAAAATTATTAAATTTTATTGAATCTTTTGTTGTTATAGTTCTTTTCTCACTAGGTTTTGAATGACTTATGGATTACTATATTTCCTGTTTTTATTAATTAATGTTACGCATTACTTGAGGTGAGTGTCTATCGAGAATAACTTCTCTATCTTTATTATGTAGGGATAAGACAACGTACACACCACTCTTTTTAAACCTGAATTGTGAAATGACACTGAATATTTTGTTATTGTTATTATTGTAGTTTAATATAGCACATGTTTATTATTTAATCAAATTGAAATAATATAAATAGTGTATGTAGTTTAATTAATTAAAGGCACATTTTTTTTAATTGAAATATCAATATAATACAGCACTTTTGTTCAATTTCATGTAATTTAAAGAATGTTTAATTGTATTCCATTTTATTAATAAGAAAATATTTTCTTTTCTTACATAAAAACATGATGTTTGAGCTGACGAATTGCACTCAACTACATGGTAACTAACACTAAATTATTGAATCATACAAATCTATTCTTACATCATGTACTAGTAACAACTATGGAGAAGTTAGATGAATATTCTTTTAAAATATTAAAATAGAGAATATAAAACTGCCACAAGTTTTGTTGTAATTTTAAATGTGTCATAGAATAATGTTGAAATTTGAAAACTTACTAATTATAAAAAGAGACATCTTTTAAAGATAAATTAAAAAGAAAGTAAGATACTGAAATTGAAACGAAGAGAATAATAAATATATGTGGCCATAGATTTCAAATACTTTTATTTAAAATTTATAAATATGGAGTTGAAGATTTTTTTTATTCGAAACTTGAAAGGCAAAACCCACAACTTCTATAGCTTATGAGAGTTTACTTAAAAAATGGTGAATACCAAAGAGGAAGGTCGTTAAAATGTTTTTCAAATGTATATCAAATCATAAGACACAAGTTGTTAAATAGAGCAACCAGCAAGCTAGTCTTGTACATAGAAGTCATACGTATTCATGGTTAATGGAGATTCAAACATGAAAAAAGAAGAAGTAAATTCTGAGGTAAGTATTTTTTTCTATTTAGAAAGTAAGAATCTTTGTCGTTGTTGTGACAATATGAGTAGACAATGCTTTCCTCTTTTCGGGTTCATAATTAGTGTTATTAAATTTGTAGTTAAGATAATATCGTCGGTTCATTGAAAGAGAGTTCCGCTCATAAATATAATCCCTTTCAGAGAGGTTTAGTCTAGCCTTTAGGCCTTGTAAAAAAAAGGAGCTTACAGGTTCATGGAATTGAGAAATATATATCGTCCTATCGAAGTTGTATGAAATATAATGAAGGACTAGTATTCTTGTGGGAAGAAGGTATAAATCAGGCCCCCAGTCATAGAATGGCGGTACCTCAGATGCCATTCTCTCCAAAGTCGGATTTCATCCACATTGAGTAAGAAAAGAACCAACATAAGGGTGTTTCAGAACTTCCACTTGCGAGCACCAACTCACAATCTTCCCCTGCTTTTCAAGTTCATCTTTGCAACTCAATGTTTCCTCCATCTTATCCCCGTCTTGCCCTTTCCTAATCATCCACAAAAATGGCCTCCCACATTTCAACAATTTTAGACCAATCTCTCCATCAATTGACTCGATATCTCGGAGTAACTACCAAATGTTTTATAGAAAAGTGGTCCCTTATCCTTTAAGTTCAATCAATCCATATAATTCTTCGAACTAATCTCAATCTATCATGACCTAGACCATTGTGATTGGCACCCACACTAACCCTCCGGTGGGAGAACCATTACTACAACCTGAACTAACAACTTAACCAAATACTACACAATTAAATATACATAAGCAGGTTAAAATGACCAAAAGAAATATGGAGTTTCCATAAACTCCAAAGGTTTAAATAAACTAGCCAAACTAATGTGGAAGAACAAACCCTAGAACCTGAAAGTCATTGTACCAAAACTCTACTAACGACAAGTCTAAGAACAAGAGGTACAGCCCCGAAACTAACAAACACCTTAAACAAATAGTCTGAGTCCAAAAAGAGTGAACTTAAACAAGAGAGATCCATGGCAGCCTGAAAAAACTAGCTCACCCTTGAATCCGATCACGCTCAATAGCCACCTAACTGAGGTCTATCAATAGCCGCCTGAAGATGCCCTCTACTCAACAAAGAACAAGCAAGTGCAGTATTAGTACACAACCACAGCGTACTAGTAGGATCACGCGGATATCCCAATAAGTGAAACACATGCAAGTAACCACAATATTATAAAATAAGCATATACCGAATATATACAATATTAGTCATCTTTTCAGGATCAATGTAGCATTCCACGTTCTCAACAATACACATTGGTTATCATTTTAGAGCAACATACAGTCTTCCAATATCAATCATCATTAAATATGAACGTAATCATCACAAGTAAATACACAACATAATTCAATGATCCTTTCACGGAACCCAATTCAATGGTCCTCTCATGGAACCCATACCCAAATTATTAGTGTATCGGTACGTGGTACCCGTTCCAAGTTTGCGTGTCGAATCATGACACACGTTCCAATTTTTATGCCGATACGTGGCAACTGATCCCAGATAGTGTGTCGGAACGTAACACCCAATCCATTCAACAAGTCATAATCACAATCACAAGTACATTCTCATAATCATACAATCAAGTCATGATTCATGGCATTCAATAATTCAATTTTCCTCATTTATGATTATTGTGATCAATAATAAAATATTTGTATTCATACATGCTAATGAAGCAAGTACAAACATATATCATACAACATGAAATCACAACCATAACCTACCTCGAATCCAAGCTTGAATCCCATAAGAAACTTGATTCTTCTCCTTTCGATTCTTTTCGCTTGTTCTTGGTCTACAAACAATCATAATAATACGAGGATCAATAAACAAGACCCAATTACACGTATTTTAATCAGTAATATCAATCCTAGATCAAACTCTTGATCCCCATACCCAAATTAGGCCTTTTTCCATAATAATTTCTAGATCAAAACCCTTCCTCATCGATAATCACCCATGAATTTACATTATACGGATCAAAATATGGATTTAGGGAGTAAAAACCTTACCTTTAGCCTCAAGAATGGTGAAAAATGGTCAAGAACTTGCCTGGGGTCGTCTCCTAGCTCTCAAAGTCGAAACTTGTAGAATAAAATGATTTTGGGCTTTATTTCTGACTTAAATCGCGATTATCCCTCCACAGCGGACCTCATCCCACTAAAACAGCCCCGCCCTGGCGGCACTAATCCCGCTCTGGCGGCTTGCAAGGAAACAGTGAGCAAATTTAAGCATTCCAAACACTCATTTCACAACACACCTTCATCCCATAACACTCAGAAAATACCCGTTTACGCTAAGATTAATTTCGATAGTTCTACTCACCCGAATTCAATTTCGTAAAGTCGTACGGTTTCCTTAATGTCTTAGCTATCCACTCATGCAATCAATTTCATTATTACACTTCTCATTAATATGCATATAGTCTTCCATTGAGTAAGTAAGTCGAGCCAAGGGTTCTCTTGGGGCCAGCAATGGTTCTAGAGTGCCAAGCACGTCCAGGGTGTAGGCTTGGGGCGTGACATAAAATTACTCATACGGAAAAATGGAGAAGAACAAAGATACTTACGAATTACGATGGGTCATAATCCACTGTACTTTGGTGCTCGCCATGGATGCTACTACTTCTGTTTCTCTGACGAGTTACTCTTTTACCTATTGAGGAAGTCGAATATGATTGTCTGGAGAGAGCAAGATTTTGAAATTCAAATTGAATTCAAAAAAGTATCTGATGAGATTGTGAGAGTGAAAATAGGGAGAAATTAATGGAGTGAAAATAAGAATGAGAAACGTGGGTTTGAGAGTTGATGAGTAGAAAATATTTTCTGGAAAATAATTTTTAATGTTTGGTTAGTGAATGAAAAATATTTTTCAGAAAATATCTTTTATTTTTTGCTTGAGATTAAAAAATATTTTTTAGGAAAATAATTTTTGATCCAAAAATCAACCCAGATAATTGATCTATGACCCGACCCCGACACCCAAACTAGGACAAGACCCCGATGCCCGTTCCAAAATCCGACCTTGAGATCTGACCTAGAAAAGTTTTTTTCAATTTTTTTTTTAAAATTATGACAGGGTCGCGGAGGGTGGGGGCGTAGGGGTGAAGGTGGCATAAAAATTATTTTTTAAAAAAATTGAAATATTTTTCAAAAAAAATCTTAAATTTGAGGAGTATGAGCTGATTTGAAAATATTTTCCAAACATTTAAGCCAAACAAGGAAAAATTGAAACTCCGTACCAAACACACCCTTAGTTATGAAAGCCATATATGAAATATATTTGAAAATAAGTGCACCTTGAACGTTATGTTGCTCATTTAATTTCATCTGTTCTTAATTTAAGAATTGCAATTTTTAAATATTCAACGAAAATTAAAGAAAATATGTTGTGAGTTCAATAAATACTATTAAAAATTGGGATAGAGTGATAAATAGTTTTCCAACCTTTAATCAATAAAATATTGCTCGTATTTGAGTTCAAAGTATAAAATTATCTTTGGTAAAGTACATTTTACCCCTAAAGTGAAACTTTAATGTATATTCGGATTAATCGAGTATAAAATAAATGGCAGGTTCAAAAAAAACTCCAGCATTTCTGAAAAGAAAAATTATGTATGTAGAGATCTATTCATTAATATACGGAGAATCTTCAGTGTATATGGCAAGTTATTGGGAATCGATCTCCACACATGATGAGGATTAAAAAAACCCTTTAAATTCAAGGTATCTTATTTCTTATTGATTGAATAAATATATATTAGCAATCGAGATTCACAAAATCATGTGCGATAAATTTAAAATAGTTATAACTATTAAAAAGTTTATCTTGACCTTTGGGGTAATTTTGTTAAAGATGAATAAAATATCTAATTCAAAATTTATTGCCATTGTTATAATAACTTAAGTACTCAATACTAATTTATTTTTCATGATTATCTGAACTAAATTATAACATAGTAGCAAAAGGCATATTCAATCCTTGTCCACTATGAACTTTACACACTTCTTAAGAAATTATAAATAGAAAGATGATTTTACTATATCACCATTTGAATATAATAAAGACATAATACGTAAACATGACCCTTAACTTGACGTCAACCGGCAACTATGACCTTTAACTTTGGATGTGCACAAGTAGGCACTTAAACTTGTATAAAATTGAACAAATAGACACATTTGTCCTACATGGCGCTCTAAATGAAAATTTTGTGTCCTACGTGGCGTCCTACATGTATTATGCCATGTAGGACACGTGTGTCTATTTATTCAATTTTATACAAGTTTAAATGTCTACTTGTGCATACTCACAGTTGGAGGGCATAGTTGTCTATTGAAGCCAAGGTAAGGGTCATGTTCATGTATTATGCCTATAATAAATACAATGTCTTGAAAAGTATAATAAGAAAATGACTATAATTAATAATAAGAGTAAGTTCAGTCAAGTTGAGTTGAGCCAGATAAGTTTTTCAGTTCCTTTCAAGCTTTTGTCTTGTTTTAGAATTCCCCTCACATACTCGTACATTCAATGTACTTATTCCATTTGGCTTGCATCTTTGTATGATGCAGACACAGGTAACCAAGATCAGCACCCAGCGCATCGTTGATCCAGTGAGCACTCAGAGTCGTGTGGTGAGCCTCTCTGCTTTTCAAAGGATCTCTTTTATTGTTTTCAGTATAATTATCATCAGTTCATTAGGATGTTGTGGGTCTTGTCCCGACATCCATCTCAGTTGTTTAGAGACTTCATAGACAGTCAGATGTTAGTTCTTTAGTCTTTTTATTTTTATTATCTTATGTTGAGACTTCAGTTTGCCTTATTGGCTAGTTGAATGTTTTCTTTATAACATTCTAAGTTTTATATGAGTTGTCTTTGATAAGTTAAGTCTTCCGCTAAGTAAGTAAGTCAGGCCAAGGGTTCACTTGGGGCCAACAATGATTCTCGAGTGTCAGTCATGTTCGGGGTGTAGGCTCGAGCGTGACATTAAGCCTTTGTAATCCCTAAACTAAGACAAAGAAGTTAAAAGTTAAACAATGACGTATAATAGTAAACTTACACTCTGAAGAAATCTGAAGATTAGATTCTGTAAAAAAAAAAAAAAAAAAATTAGCGCAAAAAAGTCTTTAAAAATACAATTGCTCATACAAAAAAATGGAGAAGAACAAAGATACTTACGAATTACGATGGGTCATAATCTGTCATGCCCCGAGCTACCCCCGAGACGCGGACACGGGACCTAGGACCACAAGTGATCCCAAGCTAACCCTGCTGGCATGATCATGAGCATACTAAAGATAATAAACTGATGCGGAAGCTAAATCATAATTAAAATGAAAAGATGGG
>JAJOOO010017191.1:0-24887 GCA_029582685.1 Solanum piurae | reverse complement strand
TATATTTTTGGGAGTAGTATTGAGCACCGATATGGGGATGCGAGTTCATATTAACTCAAGTCTCCATAAACCATGTAGCCATCATGGGTATTAATGGGTCATACTTTTTAGATGATCACATAAGTTAAACTAGTGAATCCACTAAGTTAAGTGTTCTATATGACGGCAAAGTATAGGACAGTTCTGGCAGCGTGGGCAAGATGTTGTATCACCACTTAGACTTATAGTGGTGGTTGTCGGTTAGAGAATCTCTCACAGAAACTATATTACTTTATTATATGAGTAAAGTTGAGTTTGTTATTGCATTTTTCTTTGACGAACTAAGTTACTTTTATTGATTTATAAAGTTTTTCATATATTGCATGTGTTCATTGCTTTATTTTTTAGTTGAGTTATTTATGAGTTGAGAAGAGCCAATGTAAGTGTTTCTTTCAGAATCTTTTCAAGCCTATGTATTGTTTAGCATTCCAACTCACATACTCATACATTCAATGTACTGATGCCAGTTGTCCTGCATCGTCTTATGATGCAGACACAAGTAACCAGGATCAACATTCAGCGCCTCGTTGATCAGGTTCAGCACTCCGAGTCAGTTGGTGAGCCTCTTTGCATTCCGGAGGACTCTTTTATCATTTGTTTTCAAGTTTTCAGTTGTTAGGATGATCGGGGGTCCTGTCCTGACATCCCTCTTTGTTTTAGAGGCTTCAAAGACAGTTAGTAGTTCAATTATCTTTACATGATCGTTCATGTGTTGTTTAAAGACTGAGTTGCCATTTTGGCTAAACTGTTATTTTTTAAGTTATTCATGAGTTATATTTTCTTATGTTTAAATCTTCCGCTGAGTTAAGTAAGCCAGGCCAAGGGTTCTCTTGGGGCAAGCAAAGGTGTTCGAGTGCCAGTCCCGCCCAGGGTGTAGGCTCGGGGCGTGACATGTTCCTTTAAAAAAGATATTATTTTTTCCCAAAAGACACAATGTTCTGGAAAGACACACCATTGTCCGAACAGACGTGTTCCTTGCTTCAAGTGGCTATAAATAGAAAGTTTATTTTCCATTTTTCAACACTGAAATTTTTTTCTCTCTGCTTACACTTTCTTACAAAAACAAAAATTGTCGATCGACTGAGTCTGTATGTGCTCTCGTTGATGTTCTTGCGTTCACTAAAATGATTGAAGTTTGAGGTACCGCTATTTCTCTAATAGGTTAATCTATTTTATCTTAGGAGGAATTAATTTGTAACTTCGGGTACTTGAGGGGATTAAATTTCTTAAGGAAACACAGTGGGTTCTGTGGACTCGGATTATTTATATTCTGTCTCTTTCATTTTTTTTCTGTTTCTGTTTTGCTAACCTTAATATAGGAGATAACAAGCTTAAGAAATTTAGTAGTTTGTGTATTCGAGGTTTCTGGAGATTAAAACCTTTATGGTTTTCTACTTTTTTTGAATTTTTAATATTCATTCGAATAACAATTAAAAGAACATAGAAACTTTATCGTTAAATAAAAAATAGACTGTGTAAGCATCTATTCTTTACTTTTAGTATTTTACATACTAAAATTCTCTGCCATTTGTGACAGAAAAATGACAAATTTGAGTCAAGTAAATATTGGAACAATGAGTGCTGCAACAACATCGGTTGCACACAATCGTTCAACTGCTGCCCTTCCACCGGCTGAGAAACCTGCAAAGTTTTCTCGAGTCGACTTTAAGAGATGGCAACAGAAGATGTTCTTCTATCTGACTACGTTGAGTCTGCAGAGGTTCATTAATGAGAACGTTCCTATTATGTCGGATGAAACTTCGGCTAAAAAATGATTCCTGGTGACAGAAGAATGGACACATTCAGATTTTTTGTGTAAAAACTATATTCTGAGTGGCCTACAAGATGATCTGTACAATGTGTACAGTAGTGTCAAGACCTCAAAAGAACTCTGGGATGCTTTAGAAAAGAAGTACAAAACAGAGGATGCTAGAATGAAGAAGTTCATTGTGGCAAAGTTTTTAGACTATAAGATGATAGGCAGTAAAACCGTCGTCACCCAAGTTCAAGAACTGCAGGTCATAATCCATGATCTCCTTACGGAAGCTATAAATTTATTTAAAGCCTATATTGAACATATTAAGTCTATTCTTAATACTCACATAGTATTAAATGTAGGATTGATTGTGAATGATGCTTTTCAAGTGGCGGAAATTATTAAGAAGTTACCTCCGTTATGGAAGGACTTCAAAAACTACTTGAAACATAAACGCAAGGAGATGACTGTTGAAGACCTCATGGTAACGCTGAGAATCGAAGAGGATAACAAAGACGCAGAAAAGAGATCACGTGGTAATTCAACAAAATCTGGAGTAAATATTGTTGAAGAACATCCTACAAAATCAAAGAAACGAAAGAAAGCATCTGGTCCAAAGAGTAATCCTCCTAAGAAGAAATTCAATGGAAACTGCTTCAATTATGACAAACGTGGTCATAGCGCTACTGAATGTCGGGGTCCCAAGAAGGACAAGAAGAAGGATCAAGTAAATTTGGTTGAATCCAAAGAAAAGATGGACAATCTCTGTGCAATGCTTTCAAAATGCAATTTGGTTGGAAATTCAAGAGAATGGTGGATAGATTCTGGTGCCTCACGCCATGTTTTTGCCAACAAAGAATTATTTGCATTATATACTCCAGCACCAGCAGACGAGAAGTTATTTATGGCGAACTCCGCTGCTGCAAATGTTGAAGGAAATGGCAAGGTCCACTTGAAGATGACATCGGGCAAGGTGGTGACTTTGAACAAGGTCTTGTATGTTGCAAAATTGCGAAAGAACTTAGTTTCTATACCAATTCTTACCAAGAATGGATTCAAATGCGTATTTATTTCTGATAAAGTTGTAGTAAGTAAGAATGAGATGTACGTAGGAAAAGGTTACCTCACTGAGGGCCTCTTCAAACTCAATGTAATTGCAGTTGATATGAATAAAGATTCTGCTTCTTCTTACTTCCTTCCGTCTAAATGTTTATGGCATGAACGTTTGGGACACATTAATAACAAAACCTTGCGAAAACTAATTGACTTAAATATTTTGCCTAAATTTGAGTGCAACAAATCAAAATGTCAAGTTTGCGCTGAATCTAAGTATGCTAAGTATCCTTATAAATCTGTTGAAAGGCATTCATATCCCTTAGAACTGATTCACACTGACATTTGTGACATGAAGTCAACATCATCACGTGGTGGGAAAAAGTATTTCATAACTTTTATTGACGATTGCACTAAATATTGTTATGTCTATTTGCTAAATGGTAAGGATGAATCAATAGATGCATTTAAGCAATATAGAACTGAAGTTGAAAATCAGTTGGATAAAAAGATCAAAATGATCAGAAGTGATAGAGGTGGAGAATATAAATCTCCCTTTGTAGAAATATGTTTGAAAAATGGAATTATCCATCAAACTACTTCTCCTTACTCTCCTCAATCTAATGGAATTGCGGAAAGAAAAAACTGAACTTTAAAGGAAATGATGAATGTCTTACTTATAAGTTCAGGTTTGCCACAAAACTTGTGGGGGGGAAGCTATCCTTACAGCAAATCGAATACTCAATAGAGTGCCTCACAACAAGACACATGTTATTTCATATGAGAAATGGAAAGGTAGAAAACCCAACTTGAAATATTTCAAAGTGTGGGGGTGTCTAGCCAAAGTCCATGTTCTTATATCTAAGAGGGTGAAAATAGGACCTAAGACTATGGATTGTGTATTCATTGGATATGCCTCAAATAGTAAGGCATGTCAATTTTTGGTTCATAAGTCTGAACATTTGAATTTTTATGACAATACGGTAATGAAATTAGATAATGCTTAATTCTTTGAACATATCTATCCGTATAAAACTAGACTTGAGTCATCTAGTGGGGGGTCTAAACGACCTCGATAAGAAACAAAAGAGACTGAACCTAAAGAAGAGAGTCCAAGGCGCAGTAAATGTCAAAGGACAACTACTTAATTTGGATTTGATTTTGTAACATTCATTCTTGAAAGTGTGCCTCAAACATTCAATGAAGCTATGTTGTCTAGCGACTCAACCTCTTGGAAGAAGACTGTCAATAGTGAGATTGAATCAATCTTAAGCAATTATACCTGGCAGTTGGTTGATCTTCCTCCAGGGAACAAACCCTTGGGTTCTAAATGGATTTTCAAAAGGAAGATGAAAGATGTTGGAACTATTGACAAATATAAAGCAAGACTTGTTGTCAAAGGCTTTTGAGAGAAAGAAGGTCTTGATTATTTTGACACATACTCGCCAGTGACTAGGATTACATCAATTCGAATGTTAATTGCCCTAGCTGCAGTATATGGTCTTGAAATCCATCAAATGGATGTGAAAACCGCCTTCTTAAATGGATAGCTGGAAGAAGAGATTTACATGGAACAGTCTGAGGGATTCATAGTTCCCGGTGAAGAAAAGAAAGTATGCAAACTTGTTAAGTCACTTTATGGACTAAAACAAGCACCGAAACAATGACATGCAAAGTTTGATCAAACCATGTTGGCAAATAAATTTAAGATCAATGAATGTGATAATTATGTCTACATTAAAGACGTTCCAAATCAGGAAGTCATTATATGCCTATATGTGGATGATATGCTGATAATGAGCAAGAACATTGCTAATGTAAAAGTTACTAAGCATATGCTCGCTAGTAAGTTTGATATGAAAGATCTAGGAGTTGTTGATTTGATATTGGGAATTAAGATTCATAAAACTCCTAACGGTCTAGCATTGTCTCAATCTCATTACATTGGAAAGATACTTGAAAAGTTCAAGTTCTTGAATTTCAAAAGGGAAAAGACTCCAATTGATGTGAACCTTAATCTTGCTAAGAATAAAGGTGAAAGTCAGTCTCAATTGGATTATGCCAGTGTATTGGGAGTTTGATGTATGTCATGAACTGTACACAAACAGAAATAACATGCGCTATAAGTAAACTAAGTCGATACACAAGTAATCCCAATCAAAATCATTGGATGGCAATGAAGAGAGTTTTGGGGTACTTAGATGACACTCAAAACTATGTTTTGCATTACAATAAATATCCAGCAATTGTTGAAGGATATAGTGATGCAAATTGAATCACTGGGTCAAATGAAATAAAATCTACGAGTGGATATGTTTTCACTATTGGTGAAGGAGCAATATATTGGAAATCATCCAAACAAACATATATAGCTCGCTCAACAATGGAGTCCGAATTCACCGCCTTAGACAAGGCAGGTGAAGAAGCTGAATGGCTCTGGAATTTCTTAGAAGATATTCCATTTTGGCCCAAACCAATTGCCCCTATATGCATACACTGTGATAGTCAAGCTGCAATAAAAAGGGCTGGAAGCGTTATGTATGACGGGAAGTCTCATCACATACGACGAAGACATAACTCTATTAGACAACTACTCTCTAGTGGAATTATCACAATTGACTATGTAAAGTCAAAGGATAATGTGTCGGATCCACTTACAACAGGCCTAACTAGAGAGGGAGTTGAGAGATCATCGACGGGAATGGGACTATGGCCGAGAATAAGTCATCGTGGCGGTAACTCTACCTAGAAGACTGGAGATCCCAAGATCTAGGTTCAAGGTGATCAAACAAAGTCATAGATGACGGTTCAACATTGTTAAAATTTATTTTATGGTCCATTCTCATGATGAGACAATGTTCAGTAACCAGGATAAAGGCATAAGGACTTTTTAATGGTTTCTAAGTTTGATACATGGTATATCAAATAATGTATCTATAGGATAACACAGTTAGAAACTACCTATGTAAGTGTGAAGTGTAAGTCGCTTCAAGGAGAATCCGGTAAGGCCAGTTCTCTAAGAACTTATTAACCAAGACGTGTTCATGGCTGAAACGAACAAAAGAATGAGAACCAAAAATAGTTCAAGGGTTGATTGTGACTTATGTTGTCTAGGTATACACCAAAGCTCGACAGTTCAAAGGTATCAAATCTACCGATTGACCGAGTATATCCGATATATGTTCACTACGGAAAGTTTAAAGGAAAACGTACTTATCCAGATGCGATTAACCCTTACTTACAAGACACACAAGTTTTTCATGCATATATTTTAACAATATCCATTCCCCCATTCATGTGGGGGATTGTTGGGTTGAATGGGAAATAAGAAGAGAACATGGAAAATGTAGGGGAACCAATTTTGGGGGGAAAATGAAAAGTCATTTCTCCCATATTGGTAGAAGAAAGGAAAATTGTTGTCCTTATATTAGGAAACACTTCCTTTAGTTCTTAAAGGGTTAAGAAGAAGGTGCCCCTCACGCCGTCGTCGTCGTCGCTCGCTCGGCTTCGGCTTAGGCTTTGGATTTGGATTTGACAAATGATGTGATTGATTGATAAAAATTTTGGACAAAATTTATTTAATCAATCTCGTTAATTGATTTCCTTTCTCTTATAAATTAATTTAGAATGTTAGTTAATTAATAGAATTAATTTCGCATAACGAAATTTATTTGAAATTCGCATGTAACGGTAACATCATTCTGAAGGGACATGTTCCTTCCGAAAAGACGTTATTTTTCCCAAAAGACACAATATTCTAGAAAGACACCATTGTCCGAACATACGTGTTTCTTGCTGCAAGTGGCTATAAATAGAGACTTTTTCCATTTTTCCAACATTGAAAATGTTTTCCTCTTTGCATACAGTTTCTTACAAAAACATAATTGTCGATCGACTGAGTCTGTGTGTGCTTGCGTTGTTGTTCTTGCGTTCGCTGAAATTATTGAAGTTTGAGGTACCGCTACTTCTCTAATAGGTTAATCCATTTTATCTTGGGAGGAATTAATCTGCAACATCGGGTACTTGAGGGAATTAAATCTCTTAAGGAAACACAGTGGGTTCTGTGGACTCAGATTATTTATATTTTGTCTGTTTCATCTTTTTTCTGTTTCTGTTTTGCTAACCTTAATACAGGAGATAACAATATGTATATGTTAAGTTAACACTATTAGATGGTCTATACAAATTCGAATTTTAATATGGAAAATCTTTTTTCCTAGGAATAAGGCATCTAATTCCAAAAAAAATAAATTGAATTGTTTAGTTATCTCTAATATCAGAATGTCTAAAAGAAAATATTATTAACATGTATGTTTAATCAATTTGTTTTATAAAAATCGAAAAAGATAAATAACCCGAATTGTAACCCAAAATTAAAGGAACCGACCCGTTTATCTTACTTGGGCGATGTGACACCCACGACCTCCAAATCCTAGATTTGCCTCTGCCTATATGTATTATTTCACGTAGAACAGATGTGTCTACTTGTTAATTTTTATATAAGTTTAAGTGTCTACTTATGCACATCTAAAGTTGGAGGACATAGATGTCAAGTTAAATGGCATATTTGTGTATAATGCCTATTGTATATATAAAAGGTAATTTTTTACTTTACTTTATATATATATATATATCATGTTGAGGTTCCAAGTTTGAAACCTACATATTTATTTTTTGAACCCCTTAGTAAAAATCATGGATCCGCCTGAATTTAGGTGTAATTATCAAATGACTGGCTTTATTTTGAACTCTTGTTTAAATAGGACTAATTTAAGTGCTCTCTTTGGTTGTTCTATTCTGCTGGAAATGAAAATAGCCTTTGATAGTATTGATCAATTGTGTGTTTGGTTCGAAGGAAAATGTTTCCATGAAAATCGTGTATCAGGATAATACATACCTGATTTTCTCCGTGTTGTGAAAAGCAAGCACTTCATTTCCTTGTTGCTTTTTCCGCTTCACGCTTCTTAAAACACTGATCATGCACACTGAATGGTCCTCTTGTGACTTCACCAAGGATTCAACTCAGAGATGGGATATATTTGGCCTATAAAGAAAGAGGGATTGATAAGGAGAATGCCAAGTACAAGATCATTATTGTTCATGGCTTTGATAGCTCCAAAGATGAAAACTTACCAATCTCCCAACTATGAAAACTTTGCTAACCAATTTTTTTAATGTTCTATCATTTTTTAGTCTATTTAAAAAAAGAATCATACTTTGAAAATTTAGAAATGATCCATATTTTTCTCCAACTTGAGTTTTACTCACCTCTCGAATGAGTTCAAAAACAAATTAGAAGAAATGCTGATCCATGGTTGAAATGGTTTGTGGGTTCTGAACAACTATAGTATGTAGACGAACCTAATAAGATAGTAATTACAACCCAAGAAGTAATAAGTACATTATCATGTACTTGAAAACCCTCTATTTGATAGAAATATTGGTCTATTTTCACACCGGATATATCGTATAACCCCTTTAAAGCATTGATGGAACGGGATAGAACATTCATATTGTCTTACTCTCTAAAAAAAATTACACTTTAAACAAAAAAAAAATGACTCTAACCATCTCGTTGTCTACTTGAATTGGATATTTTGAATTTTAACTTTAATTTCCTCATTTTAACTTTAATGACATGATTTTATAGCCACAAAAATGTCGTAGCATGTTTGAAAATACAAGTTCAATAAGTTGTCCTCTTTTTCTTAAACTTTGTGCACATTCAAACACTTTTTTTCTGTTCCTACCTGGTGTCTTAAGCCTGCATTGGAGCTTCGATTAAATTCAGATTGCGCACTATAGGACTCATTTGAGGGTGACACTCCAAATATAATTTTCTCCATACCCAGGGCTCGAATTTGAGACCTCTGGTTAAGAGTGAAGCAGTCTCATCACTGCACCACAACTCATGTTGGTATGCACAGTCAAACATAAATAATCACATTTACTTCTAGTCTATATAGTTCTACTCTTATAATTTGAATTAAAATAGTTTTGTCCACTATATTTAGGCAGGACAACTACATTAAACTTCTTGAAGAGTTCACTATCTTTTTCAGTAAGACATTTGCTCATTCAATCTATTATGTATACTATTTGTATAATCAAGTTTTGAATTAACAAAAATTTACTCTTGGTTCTATGGTTCTTTGGTACTTCAATGTCATTTCTCTGACCCAATTTATGTGTTACTCTTTCAATTTATCCTTTATGAGATGATTTTTAGTTGTACAAATATTTGTGGCTTATCTTAAACCGTATATTTCAAAAGTCTTTCTGTCATTCTTAAACATTGAGCATGCACAGTCAAACACGTCCATCATATAAATTGGGATTGAGAGAGTATATTTCTTTCTACCGGTTCTGATTTTGTGCTGAGGACATCATAGAAGAGTTCCAAATATATCTCCTGTCATTTGATCGTGCTGGCTATGGAGAGAGCGATCCACATCCAAAACGTTCAGTGAAGAGTGACGCGTTGGATATTGAGGAGCTAGCTAACACATTGCAACTAGGACCTAAGTTCTATGTGGTTGGTTTGTCCATGGGAGCCTATCCTTTTTGGGGTTGCTTATATTACACACCACACATGTATACTTTAATGTAAAAAAAATAAAAATTGTTGTTGTGATTTCACTGTTATTGTAGATAAAGTTAAGTTTTCCTTTTTGGTAAAGTTTAGTGATCATATGTAAAATTAGCCAAAGTAGGTTGGCTGGAGTTGCTCTTGTTGGTCCATCCCTGAACTATTGGTGGAGTTGTTATCCTACTAAACTATCAAAAGAAGCTATGAAAATGATAGTTCCACAAGACGAGGACATTTCAAAACTTGACCGTAATAATAAAATATTGTTATAGTGAATGATTGTTATATACTTATATAGAGGCGATTGTGTTCGATTTAAATGCATTTTTATTTTGTTGTGAAAAATTGAATCTTTGGTTGCCTTCTCCCACATTATGTACTAGAGGTTACAATTAAAATGGTTCGATCAAACTTGGGCAAGTCAAAACGGATCAAATCAATACATGGGTCATATGACCCAATTCACCCAAGGTTTGTTTGGGTTGAAATAGGCTAGGTCAAGATAAGTTAAATGGCAGTTCATATCCCAAACCCCGGAGAAGATATTTATGTTTCATCTACATCTTACATGTTAAATTGTATAATTATCTTCTCTAAAAGTTTAAGTTGTTACTTAATTATATTACTTATGTCAACACGTCTCTTCAAATGGGGACTTGATTCCTTTTAATGAATCAAACACAAGCAAATATGTTTTTCACCTTTTTAATGGCATCAAGATTTTAGTTTGAACCTTGAGTCTCTTGCCAGCTCTGATAACATACTGCTACTATGAGTTTGAAATTTTTCGGTCCACCATATCTAGGAAAAGATAGCACAACAAGGCGAGTTTGAATCATTGTATTGGAACTTGATAGTACGTTTTGGAAAATGGGAATTTGAGCCAATCCTTTCAAGGAGAATGAGGGAAGTGTCCATCTTTGGTAAAGGTTAAGACTAGAGGACAAAATTGTACCAAGAAAACTCAATCAATATTTAGCAAAGATGCTTGGTTGGATTAAATATCATGAAGTTCCTACTGCTAGTCACTTCTTGATTTATGATGCTACTCTATGTGAAATCATCTTGAGGAAACTTGTGAATGAATGAGTAGAAATAGAAAACATTGTGATGAAATGATTGTAATATTCACTAGCTATTGTGATAAATC
The DNA here is from genome assembly GCA_029582685.1 of Solanum piurae. Lineage (NCBI taxonomy): Eukaryota > Viridiplantae > Streptophyta > Magnoliopsida > Solanales > Solanaceae > Solanum > Solanum piurae. Next base: position 14,300 of record JAJOOO010017191.1, on the reverse strand, counting down.
AAAAACAATAAAGCTAGTACAACATTATCTATTGTACTATATTTCCTTGATAAAAAATCTAGTAGTATAGTAGTGAAGTTGGTTCTTGAATTTGTGGACTAACATAGTTTCCGAATATATAAATTTTGTTTCAAATAATTTGAAGATCTCATGTCCGAATTTACGATCAAAATTAGACTATTTAACTCTCAAAAAATGAAAAGTGTCACATAAATTAAGATAGAGGAAATACATACTACTCCCTTTATCCCTAATTACTTGTCAACTTTTGAATTGACACACATATTAAGAAAACAATGATTGACATAGTGAGTTTATCATTTTACCCCTATTAATTATGAGGTAGATGGATTAAAAACTTAAGCTTTTCAAAAAGTTCAACATTTTTCAATGTAATTAACTGAGGGTATAATAGGAAATTATTTTTTGTCCTTTCTTAATTTGTTAAAATAAATAAGTAATTAGGAATAACTAAAAAAGAAAAAGTGGACAAGTAATTAGGGACATGAGAGTATATCACAAGTGTCGTTGGTTAGGTTGATTTCCTAAATAGAGTTGAAAAGGAATATGTCAGAGTTATGGTTATCAACCAACCATTAATTAGAAGCGGCAATGCCTCAGGGTATTTATTTAAGATAATTAGAAGTTGAATTATGTATAATCGTTATAGTCACAATCTTTGAATCATAAAAGTCAAAGGGTTCGACATCTAATGGCATGACATGTTCATGTGCAAGCCATAATATCAAATATTTCATCTTATAATAACTAATAAGGTTCTGTCAGTCCTCCAGGGCCCAAATAACTTAATTTTCTCCCATGAACTATTTGGGTCAATGGATTAGTTCGATCCAAAACTTGAGATAATGGGTGTAAACCGAAAAAGGAATTTTACGACTAGAAAATAAAATAAAAAAAAGACTAGAAATCCTTTTATTCCATATTATTGGAGAAGGACATATAAGATGCCTCCACTCTTAATAAGACGATTCTTATTTGAATTTTGTGTATTGAAAAAAATAATAATTAAGAAGTGCTTTTCTCTTAATTAGATTTTACGTAATGCCAATTCAAATTAATTGAAACCCCAGCGAGTACCAAACACCAAATACTTATACCTTATCCAAATTCTTACAACAAGCCTCATTTTCAACTATAGATTAAAACTTTAAATCCATTAATTTTGAGTGTAACACTTTTCCAAAAATGAATCCACTACCGTGATTATTACTGTTTTTCAGAGCAAAAATGCTTATCCCATAAAATTTAGTTTTATGTACTCTACGCAATAAACATTGATTACGAATTTAGAGTAAAAAAAAAACTTAACTTGTTATAACATGTTACTATTCAAGTCTCTACCAATTCCTCCCGCAATACAAATAAATGAAGTGCATATATGAACTTTAATAATTATATATGTTTCAATCCCAAACAAATTAAAATGTACCATATAACTAAAATAGTACTAATTTTCTTGTAAGACAATCAAAACAACCATCAACGGGCGAGATGGATGAAATCGATCTCTTGCCCAATAGCTGAGGTTCCAAATTCTAACACTAAGAATAATAAAATTATATTAGTAAGGAATATCCTCTTAAATAGACCCCACATAATTCAAATTTAAATTAATCGAATCAGTAAGATTCGGTACAATAAAATTTTAAAAAAATCAATTTAAACACCTCTACCTTGAACTTATTACTTGTTCTTCCATAATTGTCTCCAACAAAGGCTTCCTAAATTCTTGTCTCACCGGAAAACCTAACGGTCCGACCCCGTCCTTTTCCGGCGATCTGCCCACCTTTGCCTCATTTTCCGGTCCCGGTTTACCAACGGAAATAATATCTTTTGTTGTTATAATGGAATTCACTTTTTTCATTGGGAACAATATATAAATGTTCCCAAACTCCAGCTCTTCGTCGGCCGATAAAGCTGAAAATCTTCGGCCGACGATTAACGAGCTGGAGTTTACTAAAAAAGAATTAGGAGATTCCAACATAAGCTCAGCTGCTATTATTGGTTCATTAAATTTTTGAATTTTTCCATTTTGAAAAATAACCCTTGTTGGTCTTGAACTCATTACCCTTGGTGAAGTACCACATGAAATAAAATTCCCCATGAGAAAAAAAGAAATTTATTATAAAAATTGGGAATAATTTGGGTTTGTTATATTTTTGAAGAGTAAAAATTGACAAAGGATATATTTATAGTATGATGAGAATCACAACCTATTTATAGTTGGTTTGGGAGAACTAACAAAATCTTACTCCCTAAATAATTAGAAGTATGATAGGTCAAAATATTTAAATTTGACTATAAATTTGGATATAAAAAATTTCCAAATATAAAGTTACATTTGTAGAAGTCAACATAATTAGTGATTTAAAATACTTTAAAAAATGTTTGAAGATAATTAAAATAAAAAAGTTATCGATTTAACTTTTCAAATAGTAACATGTAAAACTTGACATAAATAGGACGGAAGAGAGTATTATTGTAAAAACATTTAGTCTTTTTTCGAGAAGAAAACAATTTTGAAGAGTAGCAATTTATATAATTTGTTTAATCAATTTAAATATATTTTTTCAATATTAGATTAATAATTGTGTTTGGTCAATATTTTAAATTAGTTATTTCCTTTATCTCAATTTATATCAGTATTTGACTGAACACAAAGTTTAAGAAAAAAAAACAAAAGGACGGAAATTTTATAAAAACTTATAGTGTTAAACAAGTCACTGATATTTGTATGACTGTAAATTATTTCAGTAAGAATAAAATAAAAAGTATAAATTAAATTATTTTTTAATAAAAAATATAATATTTTTTGTTTGTGTAACTGCTATTATGAAACATAAATTAAGATAAAAGAAGATATAAATTTATTAAGCATAAAGTTTACTATGTAAAATGCATTAATGTAGGTGGGGAATGACCTGTCAAGTCCATGGGATTGTGTTGGCAAAAAATTAAGGTAGGATTATTAGTGTGGAAGGTTTATTAACTTCTTTTTTTTCACTTTTTCAAAGTTTAGTTTCAATTTCATGGTGGGGTTGGGGAAAAAAGGTTGGTCAAATGTGGTCTATAATCAATTTGTCTAGTGTTTGTGATAATCATAGTAATCACCATTAACTCTAGATAAAGAATATACTACAACAAATTATATTCTAACCGCAAATTATAAGGGGAACTTTCACATATAGCCACTCAAAAATAACCCAATTACTCTCCATAGCTATAGTTTGATAATTACAATTCGTAGCTACATGTTATATGGAGGAGAGAGGAGAGCGAGACTGGAAGAGAGAAGAGAGAGGCGAGAGAGAGGGGGCAAAGAGTGGGAGAAAAGTAAATTGTATATGTATATAGGTTAGATAATTGTATATTATACATATGTATTTGTATATATGGCAAACGAGATTGGGAGAGGGAGGAGAGAGGCGAGCGAGATTGGGAGAGGGAGGAGGGAGGCGAGTGAGAGAGGGCAGAGAGTGGGAGAGAGGTAAATTGTATATGTATATAGGTTAGATAATTGTATATTATACATATGCATTTGTATATATGGCAAGCAAGATTGGGAGAGGGAGGAGAGAGGCGAGCGAGAGAGGGCAGAGAGTGGGAGAGAGGTGAATTGCATATGTATATAGGTTAGATAATTGTATATTATATATATGTATTTTTATATTCTGGCGAATTATACATATACAAACGTGACTAATTATACAAACTCGAAGTCAGCCCGCGTAATTAATATATAATGTTAGTCGTGAGTGGTAATTATAGCAAACTATAGCTATGATGAGTAATTAAATAGTATAAGTTTGCTTAACCGCGTAATTTTGCCAATTATAAATTGGATTGGTTTAGATGCGGAGAGAGAACTAGCATAGAAAGTAAAATAAAATTAGAACGATACAAATAAAATTTAGCATTATTCTTACCAGTATGTAAGGATAGCATTCACAAGTCAAGAAATGATTCAAATACTTTTATATTTATTACAAGAAAATAAAAAAAATCAAAGGTTCTTTTTATATTGCTAACTTGATTAGTTTTTTTTCTCTCTCAAGAACGGGAGGATTTCATTTATTGATAATAATAAGGTTATTCATACAAAAGAGGAACTAATCTAAATGATGTAGTTCCCGTAGCATTTCTTTCAAGTGTGGATGATATAAAAGAAAGAGATACTTCAAAAACCTAAGGTTGTCCATTATCCATATTTAGATCATTTGATTTTCTTATGTATATTGCTAGTAGATCTGCTACTGTATTAGCCTCCCTGGAGATGTGTTCCATCGATGATTAGGTATTGTTGTTGGTTGATCTAGACTTGAGGTTTGCACATTCTAAGCTAGTGTTTGACCATAGATTTCCAAATATTCTTGGCAAATATTACTTGAGTGAAAATTTGGGTGAAATTTCACCATGTGTTTGGCCATAGTATTTGAGAAACATATTTCCCTTTTTTAGAAAAATATGATTTATACCCATAAGTTTTAAAAACTATCAAAACTAACCATAAGTTTGTATTACAAGTCAATTGGATCTTCATTGCAACAAATAACAAGTAGTGTTCATGACACTGGAGCAATGTGGTAGTTTGGAGTGAGTGCAACAAGCATCAATCCATACATCGTGAAGTAGACAAAGCACGTGACTTTGTTACCTTGTGCCGATTGCTCATCATTTTCATCAACAACAAATCATCACTTCTATATTCATTGAATATTGCATCACTACTTTGGTGTTCACGTACAAAATTATGTAATATAACACAAACAACTACTATAGAGGGTGTTTTTGTAAAAGACAAAAGTTTGGTGTAAAATTTTAATTTTTAAAAGATTCTAAATAATGAGATTTGGCCCAAATACTAGAAAAAATTAGTATTTGGAAATTTGAGATATTTGCCAAAAATATTTGCTAAATAATGACAAATTATATTGACAAACATTATTTGCCAAATTTTTCTCCAAATATTACTTGGGAAATCTATGGCCAAATGGGTCCTAATTGTGCAATGGAAAGTTAGCCACCTATATAGGCTACTCAACACTTCACTAATCAATCAAGTCTACAAAATGACCTTCATTTATACACGCAATTACTTCTAAAGTATTTCGTGACATTTTTCATCATTTTACTAGACAAATTGATAAGATTTTTTGGTTGATGATATATCGAAAATATGATCGCATCTACCTCTTAATTATGCCTTGTTTAGATGGTTGTTATCTGTTGTAATGTATTGTATTGTATTGTATTGTTAGTTTAAAATACAATGTTTGTTTTGATTGATACTTAAATTATATTGTATCGTGTCGTTCAAAATCCATCATAATAAGGTAATGATAAAAAGATCCTTTTTTTATGTAACGATCTATTAGGTGTGATCGCGTCGTTATCTTAGTATTTTCTTCTCATTTTATCTTTATTTATCATTTAATAATCATATTTAATCTTTTATCCTACGTACCTTTTCATAGTAGCTCTACCCCGTACCTTACTTTTCTCGTAGGTTTATCATTCAAATTATGCATGTATGACAATGTGTAACGACAGAGAACAACACAATATATTCAAATATTTTATTCATTAAAACAATATAATCCAACACTTACAATACCATACGATACTTTATAAAATAATACGTAACAACCAATAGTGATAAGGTCTATATTATTGTTATCATTGTTGTATAAATTGATAAGATTATGAATGTATTTGGCAGAGAAAAACATTTTTCAGAAAATTATTAAAGTCAAGCAGAATGACTAAACTTCAACGGCATGATACTTCAGACTTTTTATATAGTCTAAAGTTGGGCTTTATCTAAACTAGCGTCTTTTTCAAAATAAATAGATGTGTTAAATTTGTAAATACTTATAACTTAATTGGCATACATTAGTCATGTTTTAAGAAGTTCCCACAAAAATAACCATTTAACACATTTTTGACCAAAAAATTAGTATCAAATAAGTCATAATTATTATTATTTTTATTAAAAATAACAAAAAGTATTTAGTATCTCCTATATTCCTTTTATGTTCAACCAAATTTTTTCCATAAAATTAGCAAATAAATATTTAAAATTATCTCTCTTCTTTTTTCCAACTTGCAAGAATTTATGACCAAAAACTCAATTCGTTTGTGATTCATTGGTCCACATTCACCCATTTGTGAAGTGATATGTTCACATTAATTCATTAGCTCTAATAAGAATAATATACAACAATTATATTCAAATTATAATTAGTTTCTATATGAGTAGCATATTACTTTCATTTTTTACAATTGAAAATTAAATATAGGCAAAGGTTAGCACTATTGAAAATTGGTCCACAAATAATGTGAAGCGGCATAAAGTTCATTCGACTGATGGTGACTGAGCTTTCATTCTTTAAGTCTGTTTTAGGTGACACTCAGAAAAAGATATTTTTTATATACTTTGTGAAAAATTCACACAAAATATATATTTGCAGTAAAAGGTAACACTCAATATCAAAATTGAACTAAATAAAAATCTAGTCATATTGAATATTTCTTTTACTAATTTAAAAAATTAACATAATCACTCTACCTTAACAAAGGCTTTGAATAATCTTAATTTCTGAGGAATAAAATTGTGTTAGAACTCTAGTGTGATAAGATTCTTTTTTTCCATGTGTTAGCTACTTGAATTATAATGATCACTTAACTGCTTGAATTATAATGATCACTTAAATATAACAATTAATTGCAAATAAATAAATAAATTGTATGATCACATGCGTAAAGTCTTCTTATATTAAATTGAGTTAATAAGATGTTGAATGTCTTTTCAATACTTAACATTAGATATCGTTATAAAAAAGTTATTTACTAAAATGAAAATTTGAGTAATTTACTTTAAAATTCTAAAACATTAATTTCTTTTTATGAAAGTGATACTTTTTTCTTTTTTTCTTTTTTAATATAAATTTTGTAATTTTTATACTAGTTTTAATATTGTCTTAGAGAGAATAAAATTTTAAAAAATCGCGTATTTATAAGACTTAGACAAAAAAACTTTATTGCTTCATCATTATATTGAGCACCCATCATCCCCCCCCCCCCCCTCCAACACTCCCAACCTCAAAAAGAAAAAAAATCTTTTTCACATTTATACACGTACTAGATATAATAGCCCGTGTATATTGTTCTACGTAGATAGAGCTAAATGAGTAAATCAATTCATTATATAAATTTTAAATATTTTAATTTGTTAAGTATACTGATTTACACTACTTTTAACGTAATTTACAAATAATATATATTGCTCACTTTGTCCCAATTTATGTGGCGCATGAAAAATATTGAGAGTCAACTAAATTTTTAATATGCTCTCGAGCTTTAGATATTTTAAGTTGTTAATTATTGTGATTTATAATGTTCTTAATTAATATCATCTTCAAATAATATATGTTACTCTCCTTATCGCAATTTATGTGGCATATGTGAAATTTTGAGAATTACCCAAATTTTAATATTTTTTCAAAAAATATTTTAAAATTGTTAAGTATTGTGATTTATAGTACTTTTTACGTAATTTTCAAATAATATATATATGTTACTATTGTTACGCCGTAATTTTACTATCATTAGAAAAATCACTATTTTGAAATGTTCTAAGTATAAAACAATTTGAGAAAAATACTTAGAAAAGAGTCGCCACTTAATTTTTAAAAGAAATTAAGAAAACTTATAATTTTCAAAGATTTAAACAGAAAAAATCATTTGAAAATACCAAAGGGGGTTCGGGGTTCAATTTACACTTCGAGAAGGGTTTAAGCATTCGAAGTGCCCACTAACATGCGGTTGACCTGCGACTTGACTAAAATATATTTTTTGACTAATTCTTTGGGAAAATGATTTAACATAAAAAATAATAATTTATAATAATTGATTAACTAAAATAAAAATTAAATAAATGACACATTTTATTTTATTTTAGAAAGGAACCTAAAAATGAAACATTTGGATTAAAATGCAAGTGATTAGAATATTAATAAAACTAGATTAATTAAAATTTATTTAATTCATTTTTAAATAATAATTTAATCCAATTTAATAAATTAAAGTAAGAAACTCATTTTTTTTTTCAAATTAATTGAAGATGACTAAGTAAGTATTTTTTAAATTGATTGAAAAAGTTGACTAACATTTTCCAAGTTTATTTGAGAAAAGTATTTACACATAAAATATTTTAAAATGAGTAAAACGTGATTTGAGTGAAAAAAGTTAAATAACAAATCCTTTTTAAGCACAACGATTTAACTTAATTAAAGATATAACAAAACATACTACTGGAAAGTAATAAAACAAATATCCCCAATGTGACATCAATGACTATGCTATTTAGGAGTTTAGGGGGATGAAACAGTGAGGAAATAATAGTTTTGTTTTAGTTGGGAACATGACCCCAACGTAACATTTTGGAAAGTAAATTTGAACTAACAGTGCTCACATTAGAAATCTTATTTCCCGATCCTAAAATAATTAAGTTAATGGGATCGGATTAGACACAAAATGAAGAAGAAAAAGATAAATCTTTGCACATGAAGGTATGTGAATAGATCCTATAAAATGGGTGACTAAAACCATGACAAGAACTCAAACTTCAGCATAGTGACAGACACAACAAATAAACTCAAAACAATAGCAACTCCTATACAAGAAACATACAAATACCAGCTCTTTAAGTGCCAATTTAGAGACCAAACTGATCTGATGAAGATTCACATACTTAAAAATGGAATCAAACTTTATAAAAGAAAAAACAATCGAATTTCTCAACAGGAAGCAAAAACAAAGTAATCCGCTAACAATAATATCAAATTGATCAGTACATCGAAAATATACAATGATTTAAATAAAGCGATGAAGGTTTACCTTTTCCGGGGCAGCGTTCTGGACAGTGAGCTTGATCGTGAAGCTTTCACCACCACATAAGGGATTCCGGCAGGACCGAACGGCTAAACCAGAAACTTTAACTACAGAATACTATTGCCCTCAATCCTACTCTTTTTTTTATTACTTGTAATTCCATTTCTAATGGTAAAACTCTCTTCCCCTCTCAACCTTTCTCTCAAACTTCTCCTCTCTAAAACTTAATTCCCCCACCTCCAACTCTTAAGACTTATTAAACTTGTATTTCTAAAAAAAAACTTTATGTGTTTTTTGGTCCCTCCCCTAAACACATAGAGAAAACAATCTTAAATATATGAAGAATAGGGTTGATTTTTTAGGGGGAAAACGGATGAATTGGAAGAATTTGAATTCGAAATTCAAGTTCTCTTTTGGATAAGGCTGCTGAATTTCTGCGATTTGGTGGGATTTTTGGACGTTGATGAACTGCTGGATTTCACATGCAAGGAAAAAGAAGAAAACGTGCAGGGGGTGGGGTCGGTTTGGTGTTGCTGTTGTATTGCTGATGAGTTGTTGTATGTAATGTTGTGGGTTATTGGGCTGGCAAATCGGTATGTATGGGTTGGGAATTATGATGTGGGCCACTGGAAATTGGAAGTAAGGCCCAAACTTGGTCTTTTAATGGGTTAAGGATAGGATAAGCAATTGGCTAAAAATTGCAACAAGACAAATTTTCATAAATTAATTAACGAACTTCTTAATCTTAACAAAATAAAATAATTAATTTGATTGTAAAATAATTGTTTTAATTACAAACTAATTAAATCAAAATTATAACTATAACTTAAACTAAAGTAAATTAATAAGATATTTAACTAAAATGTAAAATATTTTTTGAGATGATTTTCAAATATTGATATAACAAATATATACAAAATTATATAGAATATAAAAATCATTTTAAAAGTTTTTAAAATTATAAAAATAACAGAATTACTTAAATGACTTGAAAAGTATTTAAAATTTTATAAAGTCAATTATTTCAAATCGTTTGGAATTTAAGAAGCTCGATGATTAATTCATATTGTGGAGGGTCAAAACTGGGTGTCAACAACTATCTCAGTGCCAATTTATGTTGCACATGTGAAATTTTGAGAGTTGATCAAATTTTTAATATGTTTTTAAAATATTTTATTTTGTTAATTATTGTATTATTATTTTTAGAAATTTATAAATACATAAAAATGAAGAAATTATTAAATATAAATAGAGGAGAAGGGCAAATCGGTCAACTGATGGACTGACCCTAAGATCCTCTATTCGCTTTTCTTGTATTATTTTTTTAGCAATTTATAAAGGAAAAAAATACAAAACTCTCACATTTTAGTTTACTTATTACCATTATCCCCTATAAGTTTTATAAATTTCTAAAATCCCTCATTTTCGCGCATCATATCAGTGTATCTCGCGCATCAGATTAATGTATCAGCGCTTATATTATTGTATCTCGCACACTTATTAGTGTATCATGTATAAAATGTATATCAGATTAGTGTATCATGTATAAAATGTACATCAGATTAGTGTATCATATATAAAATGTAATGTATCTTACTTAACAATTAATGTATCAACGCTTATATTATTGTATCCGCTTTGAGGGATTTCTGTAATTATAAACTTTTAAGGGATAAATTGTAATTTTGCCTTAAAAGTATGTGATTTCTGTAATTTGCCCATTTATAAATACATAACATACTTAAAAAATAAAAATAAATTAAAGCAGAAAAATATCAAATATAAATAGAAGAGAAGGACAAATCGGTCAACTGACCTGTAACGATCCAGTCGGTCATTTTTGAAAAATTTCGTGAAATTTTCATTAAACCCCTCCTGATATCGACCCCGAATATTTTATGATAGAGTTTGGAAAGTTGGTTTTGGAACTTTGAGTTAAAAGTTCAAAATTTGGTAAGTTTGTGAGTTTTAAAGGTCAAGTTGTTAAGAAAGTAATTTTTGGGGTCTTTTGGAGTTTCGAGTGTCGGAATGGAATTCTGTTGATTCCATCAGTCTCGAAATGTGTAACCTAATCTGCGAGAGTTGTCAATTTTAGATTCCGAGTCTTTTTAAGGATTTGAGGTCCAAAACTGTGAAATTGTGGAAATTTAGCCTTTGAATTGACTTTGGTCAACATTCGGGATTCGGATGCTCAGATTGGGATATTGAGAGTTCCATTGAATTCGGGGGATGATTATAGGCCTAGGTGAGACCTAGTTGATTTTTGAGAGGTCGCGAGCTTGTTTTAGCCTTTTAAGGCATGAGTTAGTTTCTTGTGATTTTCACGGATGTTGGGTAAATGAGACATCGGATTCATATTTTGACGGTTTCATTGAGTTCGAAACATAGAGTATAATTGATTTGCATATGTGATTTGTGTGAATAGGATTCCAAACAAATTTCGAGGGTCATTTTGATGTTTTGAGAATCGGCTGAAGTTGCTAGCGTCTGCAGGCTTCACTTTTGGGAAGGCCATCCGCTTAAGCAATCTTCGCTTAAGCGACCTTTGATTTTGTGAAGGAGGATTCGCTTAAGCGACACCGACGTTTATGGCAGGGTTCGCTTAAGTCGCTTGTGCGACATCAGAGAGTGTTTTTGCTGCTCATTTCGGGGTTTAAGCCCCATTTTATCATTTTTTAACTTGGAAAATCCTTGGTGGCGAATTTTGAAAGGATTTTTCGTGCTAAATCATTAGGGTAAGTGTTCTTGATCCTAAACCTTCCTTTTCCATTAATTAATTATGAATTTTAACATCAAAATGTGGGATTTTGGTGGGTTAATGACGAGGTTTTTCAAGAACTCAAGAATTTAGTAAAATGGTGATTTTGAAGTGGTTTTGATCCCTTTTTTGAAATGATTTTCACTAATGAGTTTCTAAAGCCTTAAACATCATTTTCAAGTATTGCTTTCCGGATTCAAACCTCCATTTTGATATTAGGTTTTGAGTTGCTTGACCAATTTCTTTACATAATTGATGTGAGAAGTGTTGTTTCCGATGGGTGATTGTCAATACTTGATTATTTTAAATTGTATTGCTTCGAAAGTGGTTCGAAAGGGAAAGTCTCAATTCTTGGAGTGATTGTTGATTGATTTAAGGCAAGTGGCTTCCTAAACCTTGTATTCTAGTTGAATTTGTATGCTTCCTTCGTTGCTTGTGTGTGGGAGAAATGTGGATGAAGTGAAGATTTAAATTGTTCACTTGTTACATCTAAATGAATAAAAGAGGTTTAAATGAAAAAGGTTATGTGTTGAACATGATGATGTGAATTGCCTTAATGTAACTATTGTTGATTGATTGATGAAATGCTTGAAAGCATGAATGTGGACTTGAATTATATGATTTGGTGTCTCTTCTGTGTGGTGTGATATTACTTGTATGCATTGATTGTGAACACCGTGATGAGACATGTGATGAAAAACCAATGAAAAATGGTTTCGGCTAGTGATGTAAAACTGATGGAAAATGGTTCCGACTAGTGATTTCATAAAAGGCCAATGGGAAATGGTTCCGACTAGTGATATGATATAAAGCCGATAGAAAATGGTTTTGGCTAGTGATATTGTGCCGATGAAAAATGGTTTTGGCTAGTGATATTGTGCCGATGAAAAATGATTTCGGCAAGAGATTGACTATGTGATTTGATGTCTTTAATGATTATGTGTGACTTGCTTGATACTTGAGATTGATATGCTTGTTGCGTGTGAATGAACTACTTGACTTTGAGTTTGACTGTTGAATTGTGAATATTGAACTGTGAGTCGTGTATTGTAGAATTAGTAGGTTGGGCTGATTTCTGTGTAGGTTGTAGTTTGAGGAGGTTCGGTTGGAGATTCGGGGATGTTAATTTTCTAGTTAGTTGCTTCGTTTAGTAGGCTGCTTGTTGAGTACCGTGTTGTTGGTACTCACCCCGTGCTTTCATACTTGTGTAGGTTCCGAGCCCGGACCCGTCTGATCTCTTTCTCCTTCTCGATCTCGAGGCTTGTCAAGGACTTGAAGAGGTAACTGTTTGTCAACTGGCGGGCCCTCTTTTTCCTTGTCTTACACTTTGTTGTATTGAGAAACAAAGATTCAGACTCGTATTTATTTCTAAATTTCACACTTATATATTTTGTGGCTTGTACACTTGACAACCAGATTTTTCGGGTTTAATTAGAAGAATAAGTTTTTCGCTTTATCTTATTCTGTAATTTCATTTTTCTTTCGTTTCTTTGGATTGAGGATAACTTTTATTGGTGGAAATAGACAAGTGTCATCACGTCCATTTTTGGGTCGTGACATAACCGACTGACCCTAAGCTCATGTATTCGCTTTTATTGTATTGTTTATTTTTTTAGCAATTCATAAATACATAGCATACTAAAAAAAAAAAAATTAAATATAAATGGAAGAAAAGGACAACTTAGTCAATTGACCGACTGATCCTAAGCTCCTCTATTCGCTTCTATATTATAGAGTAAAAATAAAATACTGAAAATAGTTGAGGGTGATAACAAAGAAATAGGTGACATAAATGGTGACAACAATATGTATGAAAACATGTATAATATAAACGGTTTACTTCTAGTATTACTAGATAAAGAGGCCCTTGCTCCGCACGGGTGCTTGGTGTCGCTATTTCTTTTACATACTAACTACTTCAAACAACGTTAAACTTCATAATTTCCAACTAATTTAAGGAACATTTAATTCTATAACATTGTATTTGAGACCTTTTTTTCCCCTCATATAATAAGAAAGAATTTAAGTGAACTTAAAAATGACAACGAAGCATTCTGTAATAATGTTTGCTCCAATTATCTTTATTTTGCAACAAATAACGTGAATAGTCCATCTTTATTTTGCTTCAAAAGAGCTAATATTTCTCAACAAATGATACTGACTAATGTCTAGTAATACAAATACAACTGTACAATTCAGCTTCAAAAGCACAAAATCTAACATTATGGGTGTGTTTGGTACGGAGGATTGAAAATATTTTTCAATTTTTCCATGTTTGCTTGGCTTAAATATTTGGAAAATGTTTTCCAAATCAACTCATTTTCTTCAAATTTAAGGAAAATGATCTCCCTTTCAAAATTGAGGAAAATATTTTTCAAAACTCTACTTCATCCTTTAATTTTTTTTTCTTACCCTATCCATACCCCGTACCCGACCCTCCCCATTAAAAATAATTTTTTTTTTTAAATTTCAAATATATTTTTATCCATACTACCAACCCAGCTCCCCCTCTCCCCCTCTCAAACCAAAAAAATAAAAAATAAAAAATTATTTTCAAAAAATGTTTCAAATTTTAAGATTTTTTTTACCTCACCCAACCCTACTCCCTACCGGCCCCCCCCCCCCCCCC